>JAUJYZ010001332.1:32500-288247 GCA_033675265.1 Actinostola sp. cb2023
TGGCAAGTGTTGTAAAATGCCTATTTCCATTTCAATATGCCAAGACAAATTTTGAATCGAATTTTATGAGATATTTCTGACATACATGCCATTCAAGCTGTTGCCATAATGCAGTTCGGTCTTGGAACGACGTACTGTATAACCTATTGTCTATGGACTGATTTCTTCGACAACCTTATTTGAACAAGACGCTCAATGAGCGTATACTCGGACATTATGACAAGTAGATCTCTACTCTTTGCTCACCAACACACACCATTGGTAGAACAAGCCACAACCATCTCAAAATTGACAGACGAAGAGAAGAGACTATAGACCTTTTGCATAAAGCCACTAATCATATGCAGAGCAGATACACGCTTAGCCTCACTCTGACTCAACGAAACAAAAGATCTATCCAACGATGTCATTGTTTTATTGAGTCAGAGTGAGGCTAAGCAAAAGGTCTATAGAGTCATTCTTCCGTGACAATCTCCGATACTTGACCCTGTTTTTTGATCATATACGTCCAAGGCACGTTATGACAATGACAGTTGCGTGACGAGGGAGACTATTTGTCGGTGTACATAGATAAAGATCTCGTACGTATTTGGTACGTCTTGAGGTTGCATAGGTCAGATGGTTCTGATAACGCCCTTCAAGGCGCGTTTGTTTTTGTTAAATATATTTTTAGCTTACAAAGGCTTCAATAGCACTATCTTCAGTCAATCACGCGATACAGCACGAGTTTCTACACACTGAGCACTTCTAGCCGGTAGTCGTGAAACGATGAGTTAGCACTTCTATTAACGATGACCCTAGCTAGAGCGTAGCGAACAATACTTCGGATTTAGTTTGATATACGCTCGGACCCGTTTGAGCATAGAATTACTTCATTAGGGTTCGGATATCATCGCCCCCGTTTTCAGCCAATCGAAACCCTGGAACAGACATTCCTGACCGATACCATCACATACTTCGCATGCTTTCTTCATTCTGTGGCCATGAAAAAAATAAAAATAAAAATAATAAAGCCCATTTTCTAACTCGATCACTTCCTCCGGAAGTGTCCGAGTAATTAGGTGTATACAGTACTGCGTGAAAGATGAAATCATATATTTAGATGAAACTCCAATACGAATTGAAAAAGTGATTTTATTGAGATATTCGATATATTGAAATATATTAATTTTGTTCTTTCATTCAAGTAATAACTGATTCTAGGACCTTTTAGCCTTAGTAAGTAACTTTATATAGTCTCGCTTTTTTATATTTTACTCTAGAACTCATAAGTATTTTTAGTTTTGAACACTTTTTTAATCTATTTAGGAGCGCCATTATGTAAACTACGGGGTGATCAGTAATAATGTTTTCCACCCTCAGAAATAAAGTCTCTACCTAAAACTTTATTATTTGTTGATGGCTTTTGGATACTCTCAGGCTCTGATGATAAATCCATCACTTGCCAAAGTCCACAGACCATCAAACATTCCGCTGAAGTACTGTTCTCTAACGTTATTTTCCAGGTTTTAGACTATCATTTTTCGGCTTCAAGTGTTGACTGCCAAATTTCACACAATGGCCAGGCACAGGATGGAGCTTTCCCCACAGAGAACTAATGGACTTGTGTCACCTGTCACGTGAATTTTTAAATTTTCACCAAAGACAAACGAAAATATCATAACTGGAAAGAGCATGCTAAAATTAGTAAAATTTTAAAATTTCAAAACAATCAAGCAAATATAAGACAAATTAAGACTTTCAAAGTTCCCCGCTTTGACAAGGATTTGTATGGGTTTTTCGCTTGAAGGGCAAGCGTTGCCCTCCAACATACATTTCCATACAAAAAAGGCAAAGTTTGAATGTCTGTAACTCTTGCCCTATGTACTTACTTCCCTTCAAACTTTCCACTTTTACTAACTTAAGCATGCTCTTTCCAGTTAGAGTACAAACACTAAAAGCGTGCAACATAAATAGTACTAAATAGTGCTAAATTATGATAATTCCATTGTTTTATAAATTAGTGCTATTTAGCACTAAATAGTGCAAAGTATTTTCGTTTGTCTTCGGTGAAAATTTAAAAAGTCACATGACAGGTGATACAAGCTCATTATCCGAAAGTTTTGTCGCAGAGTCGGAAGGGCAAACACTTGAATGGATGATGCTTGACATGAAAAACGAGTATCTCGGTCTTGTCGTCGTTGAACTTTAGATAACAATAGTCTTGAACACAGGTTTCTACCTTCATTCGAGCACATCCAAGATCACAAGCAACCAACATTGAAATCACGTGTTCGTTGTTTTACAGATCGTTGACTTCAGCGAACCCTACTACTCTCCACCATCAATTGTTCTCGCACCAAGCCACGTGTACGACAGCAGTAATGTCAACTCTGTCCCTCCTGAACACAACTCCATTGCAGCATGGGTAGAGGTAAGTTATGACATCAAGTTACGTTTAGCAGTAACATCAACTATGTCCCCCCTGAACACAACTCCATTGCAGCATGGGTAGAGGTAAGTAATGACATCAAGTCACGTGTACGACAGCAGTAACGTCAACTCTGTCCCCCCTGAACACAACTCCATTGCAGCATGGGTAGAGGTAAGTTATGACATCAAGTCACGTGTACGACAGCAGTAGCGTCAACTCTCTCCCCCCTGAACACAACTCCATTACAGCATGGGTAGAGGTAAGTTATGACATCAAGTCACGTGTACGACAACAGTAACATCAACTCTGTCCCCCCTGAACACAACTCCATTGCAGCATGGGTAGAGAGTAGAGGTAAGTTATGACATCAAGTCACGTGTACGACAGCAGTAACGTCAACTCTGTCCCCCCTGAACACAACTCCATTACAGCATGGGTAGAGGTACGTTATGACATCAAGTCACGTGTACGACAGCAGTAACGTCAACTCTCTCCCCCCTGAGCACAACTCCATTGCAGCATTGGTAGAGGTAAGTTATGACATCAAGTCACGTGTACGACAGCAGTAACGTCAACTCTGTCCCCCCTGAATACAACTCCATTGCAGCATGGTTAGAGGTAAGTTATGACTTCAGGTCACGTGTAAGATCCCAAAACGTAACAACACTTAGGACAAATGTTCGTATGTCATCTAAGATAATTTTCTTATTAATATAGGAAACCACACACACATACTTTAAGACATGTGTTAAGGATCTTGTTGGACTAAACAATAAACATCATCCTATCAGAGTCGACTATCTTGTATTTGGAGGTAAGACATTTTCCACAATGATGTGAAATTGCAATGTAATTAGTTGTTGTTGTTTCTGATGTTGCTCTGGTGCTGGCGCTGATGGTGGTTGTGGTGTGGTGCTGGTAGTGGTGTGGTGCTGGTAGTGGTAGTGGTGTGGTGGAGGTAGTATGTACATGGTGTTGATAGTGGTGTGATGTGGTGGAGGTAGTGCTGGTAGTGGTCGTGGTGTTTTGCTGGTAGTGGTATGGTGCTGGTAGTAGTAGTGGTGTGGTGGAGGTGATGCTGGTAGTGGTGCTGGTAGTGGTGCTGGTAGTGGTGTGGTGCTGGTAGTGGTGTGGTGGAGGTAGTGGTGTGGTGCTGGTAGCGGTGTGGTGTGGTGCTGGTAGTGGTGTGGTGTGGTGGAGGTATTGGTGTGGTGCTGGTAGTTGTGTGGTGGAGGTGGTGCTGGTAGTTGTGTGGTGTGGTAGTGGTAGTGGTGTGGTAGTGGTAGTGGTGTGGTGCTGGTAGTGGTGTGGTGCTGGTAGTGGTGTGGTGCTGGTAGCGGTGTGATGCTGGTAGTGGTGTGGTGTGGTGGAGGTATTGGTGTGGTGCTGGTAGTTGTGTGGTGGAGGTGGTGCTGGTAGTGGTATGGTGTGGTGCTGGTAGTGGTGTGGTGGAGATAGTGGTGCTGGTAGTGGTGTGCTTCTGGTAGTGGTGTGGTGCTGGTAGTGGTGTGGTGGAGGTATTGTTGCTGGTAGTGGTGTGGTGGAGGTAGTGGTGATGATAGTGGTGTGGTGGAGATAGTGGTGCTGGTAGTGGTGTGGTTCTGGTAGTGGTGTGGTGGAGGAAGTGGTGTGGTGGAGGTATTGTTGCTGGTAGTGGTGTGATGCTGGTAGTGGTAGTGGTGTGGTGGAGGTAGTATGTACATGGTGTTGATAGTGGTGTGATGTGGTGGAGGTAGTGCTGGTAGTGGTCGTGGTGTTTTGCTGGTAGTGGTATGGTGCTGGTAGTAGTAGTGGTGTGGTGGAGGTGATGCTGGTAGTGATGCTGGTAGTGGTGCTGGTAGTGGTGTGGTGCTGGTAGTGGTGTGGTGCTGGTAGCGGTGTGGTGCTGGTAGTGGTGTGGTGTGGTGGAGGTATTGGTGTGGTGCTGGTAGTTGTGTGGTGGAGGTGGTGCTGGTAGTGGTGTGGTGCTGGTAGTGGTGTGGTGGAGGTAGTGGTGCTGGTAGTGGTGTGGTGGAGATAGTGGTGCTGGTAGTGGTGTGGTGTGGTAGTGGTAGTGGTGTGGTGGAGGTAGTGGTGTGGTGGAGGTAGTGGTGTGGTGGAGGTATTGTTGCTGGTAGTGGTGTGGTGTGGTAGTGGTAGTGGTGTGGTGGAGGTAGTATGTACATGGTGTTGATAGTGGTGTGATGTGGTGGAGGTAGTGCTGGTAGTGGTCGTGGTGTTTTGCTGGTAGTGGTATGGTGCTGGTAGTAGTAGTGGTGTGGTGGAGGTGATGCTGGTAGTGATGCTGGTAGTGGTGCTGGTAGTGGTGTGGTGCTGGTAGTGGTGTGGTGCTGGTAGCGGTGTGGTGCTGGTAGTGGTGTGGTGTGGTGGAGGTATTGGTGTGGTGCTGGTAGTTGTGTGGTGGAGGTGGTGCTGGTAGTGGTGTGGTGCTGGTAGTGGTGTGGTGGAGGTAGTGGTGCTGGTAGTGGTGTGGTGGAGATAGTGGTGCTGGTAGTGGTGTGGTGTGGTAGTGGTAGTGGTGTGGTGGAGGTAGTGGTGTGGTGGAGGTAGTGGTGTGGTGGAGGTATTGTTGCTGGTAGTGGTGTGGTGTGGTAGTGGTAGTGGTGTGGTGGAGGTAGTGGTGTGGTGCTGGTAGTGGTGTGGTGGAGGGGGAGGTGGTGCTGGTAGTGGTGTGGTGGAGGTAGTGGTGTGGTGCTGGTAGTGGTGTGGTGCTGGTAGTGGTGTGGTGCTGGTAGTGGTGTGGTGCTGGTAGTGGTGTGGTGCTGGTAGTGGTGTGGTGGAGGGGGAGGTGGTGCTGGTAGTGGTGTGGTGGAGGTAGTGGTGTGGTGCTGGTAGTGGTGTGGTGCTGGTAGTGGTGTGGTGCTGGTAGTGGTGTGGTGCTGGTAGTGGTGTGGTGGAGGGGGAGGTGGTGCTGGTAGTTGTGTGATGGAGGTGCTGCTGGTAATGGTGTGATGCTGGTAGTGGTGTGGTGGTGGTATGGCACATGCATCATACACTATACACATACATCATACACAGACTACACGGTGTTGGTAGTGGTGTGGTGCTGGTAGTGGTGTTGCGAAGGTGGTGCTAATATAATTTAATTTTAATTTAATCCATTTTCACTGGATGTGGTGCTGGTAGTGGTAGTGGTAATGGTGTGGTGGAGGTGGTAGTGGTAGTGGTAGTGTCGTTGCTGGTAGTGGTAATGGTGTAGTGAAGGTGGTGCTGGTGCTGATAGTGGTAGTTGTAGTGGTATGGTACATACAGGCTATATGGTGTTGGTAATGGTAGCGGTGGGGTGCTTGCATACGTAATGGTGTGCTGCTTGTAGTTGTTATTGTTCTTGGTTGTGCTGGAGACGGTACTGTTCACGGTGTTGGTGTTGGATATCACTTATTGTAGTTGTCGTGATATGTTTATCTCTATAATTATCACCAGATCTCGATCCCTGCATCAACAAGACTTGTGAGTATTTTGGAATCTGTCAAGCAATGTCATCAAGTCAGAGTCAATGTGTGTGTCTTACCCACTGTCCGTCATACCAAGACCTTGTGTGTGCCACTAACGGCCAAACGTTCGACAACATGTGTGTTATGAAGAGAGAGATTTGTAGGACCATGGGGAACTATTCTTATTACCATCCAGGTGGTTGCCAAGGTAACGTTATCGAAATATTATTATTATTATTATTATTATTATTATTATTATTATTATTATTATTATTATCATCATCATCATCATCATCATCATCATCATTATTATTATTATTATTATTATTATTATTATTATTATTATTATTATTAATATTATTATTATTATTATTATTATTATTATTATTATATTTAACTTTGATGTAGGTTTCCCATTGGACAAGGGAAGACAATACCTCAGCCATGTTTCTTCTTTTGCTGAATCCCACTGCGAGGTGGTATCTCTAAAACCCTACACATTTTATCCCGACAAACCTGTACATGTCCAGTTAACGGTGAACTACATCAACACGTCACTTCCGGCCAAAGTACACGACGCAACGGTCACCTGGACAGAGAAAGTGAGCACGGATAACTTTACGGAATGTATAACTAAGACTGGAAGAGATGACAAACAAACCAATGATATAACATCAGTTGATTGGATCGCTTATCAAGGGGCACCCAACGGCGGGGTGACTGGGAAGGAGCGGTTCACGCAATGGTGGACTGGTACCAAGTGTAGAACTCTATCACTTCCTAGTGTAAGTATAACCTTTACACGAACATTATACAATGGAATACTCTATCACTTCCTAGTGTACGTATAACCTATACATGAACATTATACAATGAAGTACTCTATCACTTCCTAGTGTAAGTATAGCCTTTACACGAACATCATACAATGAAGTACTCTATCACTTCCTAGTGTACGTATAACCTTTACACGAACATCATACAATGAAGTACTCTATCACTTCCTAGTGTACGTATAACCTTTACACGAAATTATACAATGAAGTACTCTATCACTTCCTAGTGTAAGTATAACCTTTACACGAACATTATACAATGAAGTACTCTATCACTTCCTAGTGTAAGTATAACCTTTACACGAGCATTATACAATGGAATACTCTATCACTTCCTAGTGTACGTATAACCTTTACACGAACATCATGCAATGAAGTACTCTATCACTTCCTAGTGTACGTATGACCTTTACACGAACATTATACAATGAAGTACTCTATCACTTCCTAGTGTACGTCATAACCTTTACACGAACATTATGCAATGAAGTACTCTATCACTTCCTAGTGTACGTATGACCTTTACACGAACATTATACAATGAAGTACTCTATCACTTCCTAGTGTACGTATAACCTTTACACGAACATTATACAATCGAATACTCTATCACTTCCTAGTGTACGTATAACCTTTATACGAACATCATACAATGAAGTACTCTATCACTTCCTAGTGTACGTATGACCTTTACACGAACATCATACAATGAATTACTCTATCACTTCCTAGTGTAAGTACAACCTTTACACGAACATCATACAATGAAGTACTCTATCACTTCCTAGTGTACGTATAACCTTTACACGAACATCATACAATGAAGTACTCTATCACTTACTAGTGTACGTATGACCTTTACACGAACATCATACAATGAAGTACTCTATCACTTCCTAGTGTACGTATAACCTTTACACGAACATCATACAATGAAGTACTCTATCACTTCCTAGTGTACGTACGACCTTTACACGAACATCATACAATGAAGTACTCTATCACTTCCTAGTGTACGTATGGCCTTTACACGAACATCATACAATGAAGTACTCTATCACTTCCTAGTGTACGTATAACCTTTACACGAACATCATACAATGAAGTACTCTATCACTTCCTAGTGTACGTATAACCTTTACACGAACATTATACAATGAAGTACTCTATCACTTCCTAGTGTACGTATAACCTTTTACACGAACATTATACAATGAAGTACTCTATCACTTCCTAGTGTACGTATAACCTTTACACGAACATCATACCAGAAGTACTCTATCACTTCCTAGTGAACGTATAACCTTTACACGAACATCATACAATGAAGTACTCTATCACTTCCTAGTGAACGTATAACCTTTACACGAACATCATACAATGAAGTACTCTATCACTTCCTAGTGTACGTATAACCTTTACACGAACACCATACAATGAAGTACTCTATCACTTCCTAGTGTACGTATAACCTTTACACGAGCATTATACAATGAAGTACTCTATCACTTCCTAGTGTACGCATAACCTTTACGCGAACATCATACAATGAAGTACTCTATCACTTCCTAGTGTACGTATAGCCTTTGCACGAACATCACTGATACAATGGAATACTGCCACCCTTTATGTTGTCAAACCCTTCCCTTCAGCTAAATGTTAAATCAACTGAGTCAACTCCCGTATGTGAACAAATCAATATGACCTCCCTTAAATACATGCATACACAAAATTAGGTGATTTTACACGTAGCATATATTTATTTATATATATATATTTATGTGTATTTTCAGGGTAAATTCACGGGTTCTCCTACAGTACTAGTCACTCTTGAACATCAACGAGATGGACTTAAACACGATGCTGCCAGTGTGTGGGTGGAGGACATCAGCTCGTCTTCATTTCAAGTTTGTATCAGAGAACTACAGAACTTTGACGGCATACACGAAGAGATTGATGTGGTACGTTAAAATAGAACTGTAGAATGTTGTTGATGTATAGGTTAGGCAGACATATCCTTTCAGAATAGTGTGTATATTGGTGGAGTTAGTGTAATGCCCAGGTTCATTGGAATCACTCTATTCGAAACAAACAAGCAAAAAGTCAATAAAATAAATAAGCAGATAGACAAACTGCAGAAAAACAGATAAACAAACACACAGAGAGAGAAACATACCTGAAAAACAGACAGATAGATAGACAGACAGACAAACAAACAGACACACACAGAGAGAAACAGACAGATAGATAGACAGATAAACAAACAGGCACACACACACGGAGAAACAGACAGAAAGAAAGAAAGACGGACAGACAGACAGACAAACAAACAAAGACACAAACTTGGAACTACAATCTTAGTATGTCATTTAATTTATGCGCAGGACTGGATGGCTTTCGAGACTCTTCATCGTCCACTATTCTCTGAACACGGCAGTGTTTACTTTGCGAATAACTACACTCCACTGAAATCAGACAACTACGCATTTTGTGAGGTAATTCAAGTATGTGACATGGTAGGATTTGGTAAGACATGAGGTTGGGATTGTTGGGTTCCAGTGAATAGCCTCGTCTAATCAGGTTGCGCTATGTGTGTAAGGTAGTTGAGTTAGTATGTGACATGGTAGGATTTGGTAAGACATGAGGTTGGGATTGTTGGGTTGCAGTGAATAGTCTCGTTCTAATCAGGTTGCGCTATGTGTGTAAGGTAGTTGAGTTAGTATGAGACATGGTAGGATTTGGTAAGACATGAGGTTGGGATTGTTGGGTTCCAGTGAATAGCCTCGTTCTAATCAGGTTACGCTATGTGTGTAAGGTAGTTGAGTTAGTATGTGACTTGGTAGGATTTGGTAATACATGAGGTTGGGATTGTTGGGTTGCAGTGAATAGCCTCGTTCTAATCAGGTTGCGCTATGTGTGTAATGTAGTTGAGTTAGTATGTGACATGGTAGGATTTGGTAAGACATGAGGTTGGGATTGTTGGGTTGCAGTGAATAGTCTCGTTCTAATCAGGTTGCGCTATGTGTGTAAGGTAGTTGAGTTAGTATGAGACATGGTAGGATTTGGTAAGACATGAGGTTGGGATTGTTGGGTTCCAGTGAATAGCCTCGTTCTAATCAGGTTACGCTATGTGTGTAAGGTAGTTGAGTTAGTATGTGACTTGGTAGGATTTGGTAATACATGAGGTTGGGATTGTTGGGTTGCAGTGAATAGCCTCGTTCTAATCAGGTTGCGCTATGTGTGTAAGGTAGTTGAGTTAGTATGTGACATGGTAGGATTTGGTAAGACATGAGGTTGGGATTGTTGGGTTGCAGTGAATAGTCTCGTTCTAATCAGGTTGCGCTATGTGTGTAAGGTAGTTGAGTTAGTATGAGACATGGTAGGATTTGGTAAGACATGAGGTTGGGATTGTTGGGTTCCAGTGAATAGCCTCGTTCTAATCAGGTTACGCTATGTGTGTAAGGTAGTTGAGTTAGTATGTGACATGGTAGGATTTGGTAATACATGAGGTTGGGATTGTTGGGTTGCAGTGAATAGCCTCGTTCTAATCAGGTTGCGCTATGTGTGTAAGGTAGTTGAGTTAGTATGTGATATGGTAGGATTTGGTAAGACATGAGGTTGGGATTGTTGGGTTGCAGTGAATAGTCTCGTTCTAATCAGGTTGCGCTATGTGTGTAAGGTAGTTGAGTTAGTATGTGACATGGTAGGATTTGGTAAGACATGAGGTTGGCATTGTTGGGTTCCAGTGAATAGCCTCGTTCTAATCAGGTTGCTCTATGTGTGTAAGGTAGTTGAGTTAGTATGTGACATGGTAGGATTTGGTAAGACATGAGGTTGGGATTGTTGGGTTTCAGTGAATAGCCTCGTTCTAATCAGGTTGCGCTATGTGTGTATGGTAGTTGAGTTAGTATGAGACATGGTAGGATTTGGTAAGACATGCATGAGGTTGGGATTGTTGGGTTCCAGTGAATAGCCTCGTTCTAATCAGGTTACGCTATGTGTGTAAGGTAGTTGAGTTAGTATGTGACATGGTAGGATTTGGTAAGACATGAGGTTGGGATTGTTGGGTTGCAGTGAATAGTCTCGTTCTAATCAGGTTGCGCTATGTGTGTAAGGTAGTTGAGTTAGTATGTGACATGGTAGGATTTGGTAAGACATGAGGTTGGGATTGTTGGGTTCCAGTGAATAGCCTCGTTCTAATCAGGTTACGCTATGTGTGTAAGGTAGTTGAGTTAGTATGTGACTTGGTAGGATTTGGTAAGACATGAGGTTGGGATTGTTGGGTCGCAGTGAATAGCCTCGTTCTAATCAGGTTGCGCTATGTGTGTAAGGTGGTTGAGTTAGTATGTGACATGGTAGGATTTGGTAAGACATGAGGTTGGGATTGTTGGGTTGCAGTGAATAGTCTCGTTCTAATCAGGTTGCGCTATGTGTGTAAGGTAGTTGAGTTAGTATGTGACATGGTAGGATTTGGTAAGACATGAGGTTGGGATTGTTGGGTTGCAGTGAATAGTCTCGTTCTAATCAGGTTGCGCTATGTGTGTAAGGTAGTTGAGTTATTGTTGGGTCGCAGTGAATAGCCTCGTTCTAATCAGGTTACGCTATGTGTGTAAGGTAGTTGAGTTAGTATGTGACATGGTAGGATTTGGTAAGACATGAGGTTGGGATTGTTGGGTTGCAGTGAATAGTCTCGTTCTAATCAGGTTGCGCTATGTGTGTAAGGTAGTTGAGTTAGTATGTGACATGGTAGGATTTGGTAAGACATGAGGTTGGGATTGTTGGGTTGCAGTGAATAGTCTCGTTCTAATCAGGTTGCGCTATGTGTGTAAGGTAGTTGAGTTAGTATGAGACATGGTAGGATTTGGTAAGACATGAGGTTGGGATTGTTGGGTTCCAGTGAATAGCCTCGTTCTAATCAGGTTACGCTATGTGTGTAAGGTAGTTGAGTTAGTATGTGACATGGTAGGATTTGGTAAGACATGAGGTTGGGATTGTTGGGTTGCAGTGAATAGTCTCGTTCTAATCAGGTTGCGCTATGTGTGTAAGGTAGTTGAGTTAGTATGTGACATGGTAGGATTTGGTAAGACATGAGGTTGGGATTGTTGGGTTCCAGTGAATAGCCTCGTTCTAATCAGGTTACGCTATGTGTGTAAGGTAGTTGAGTTAGTATGTGACTTGGTAGGATGTGGTAAGACATGAGGTTGGGATTGTTGGGTCGCAGTGAATAGCCTCGTTCTAATCAGGTTGCGCTATGTGTGTAAGGTGGTTGAGTTAGTATGTGACATGGTAGGATTTGGTAAGACATGAGGTTGGGATTGTTGGGTTGCAGTGAATAGTCTCGTTCTAACCAGGTTGCGCTATGTGTGTAAGGTAGTTGAGTTAGTATGTGACATGGTAGGATTTGGTAAGACATGAGGTTGGGATTGTTGGGTTGCAGTGAATAGTCTCGTTCTAATCAGGTTGCGCTATGTGTGTAAGGTAGTTGAGTTAGTATGTGACATGGTAGGATTTGGTAAGACATGAGGTTGGGATTGTTGGGTTCCAGTGAATAGCCTCGTTCTAATCAGGTTGCTCTATGTGTGTAAGGTAGTTGAGTTAGTATGTGACATGGTAGGATTTGGTAAGACATGAGGTTGGGATTGTTGGGTTGCAGTGAATAGTCTCGTTCTAATCAGGTTGCGCTATGTGTGTAAGGTAGTTGAGTTAGTATGAGACATGGTAGGATTTGGTAAGACATGAGGTTGGGATTGTTGGGTTCCAGTGAATAGCCTCGTTCTAATCAGGTTACGCTATGTGTGTAAGGTAGTTGAGTTAGTATGTGACATGGTAGGATTTGGTAAGACATGAGGTTGGGATTGTTGGGTTGCAGTGAATAGTCTCGTTCTAATCAGGTTGCGCTATGTGTGTAAGGTAGTTGAGTTAGTATGTGACTTGGTAGGATTTGGTAAGACATGAGGTTGGGATTGTTGGGTCGCAGTGAATAGCCTCGTTCTAATCAGGTTGCGCTATGTGTGTAAGGTGGTTGAGTTAGTATGTGACATGGTAGGATTTGGTAAGACATGAGGTTGGGATTGTTGGGTCGCAGTGAATAGCCTCGTTCTAATCAGGTTACGCTATGTGTGTAAGGTAGTTGAGTTAGTATGTGACATGGTAGGATTTGGTAAGACATGAGGTTGGGATTGTTGGGTTGCAGTGAATAGTCTCGTTCTAATCAGGTTGCGCTATGTGTGTAAGGTAGTTGAGTTAGTATGTGACATGGTAGGATTTGGTAAGACATGAGGTTGGGATTGTTGGGTTGCAGTGAATAGTCTCGTTCTAATCAGGTTGCGCTATGTGTGTAAGGTAGTTGAGTTAGTATGAGACATGGTAGGATTTGGTAAGACATGAGGTTGGGGATTGTTGGGTTCCAGTGAATAGCCTCGTTCTAATCAGGTTACGCTATGTTTGTAAGGTAGTTGAGTTAGTATGTGACATGGTAGGATTTGGTAAGACATGAGGTTGGGATTGTTGGGTTCCAGTGAATAGCCTCGTTCTAATCAGGTTACGCTATGTGTGTAAGGTAGTTGAGTTAGTATGTGACATGGTAGGATTTGGTAAGACATGAGGTTGGGATTGTTGGGTTGCAGTGAATAGTCTCGTTCTAATCAGGTTGCGCTATGTGTGTAAGGTGGTTGAGTTAGTATGTGACATGGTAGGATTTGGTAAGACATGAGGTTGGGATTGTTGGGTTGCAGTGAATAGTCTCGTTCTAATCAGGTTGCGCTATGTGTGTAAGGTAGTTGAGTTAGTATGTGACATGGTAGGATTTGGTAAGACATGAGGTTGGGATTGTTGGGTTGCAGTGAATAGTCTCGTTCTAATCAGGTTGCGCTATGTGTGTAAGGTAGTTGAGTTAGTATGTGACATGGTAGGATTTGGTAAGACATGAGGTTGGGATTGTTGGGTTGCAGTGAATAGTCTCGTTCTAATCAGGTTGCGCTATGTGTGTAAGGTAGTTGAGTTAGTATGTGACATGGTAGGATTTGGTAAGACATGAGGTTGGGATTGTTGGGTTGCAGTGAATAGTCTCGTTCTAATCAGGTTGCGCTATGTGTGTAAGGTAGTTGAGTTATTGTTGGGTCGCAGTGAATAGCCTCGTTCTAATCAGGTTACGCTATGTGTGTAAGGTAGTTGAGTTAGTATGTGACATGGTAGGATTTGGTAAGACATGAGGTTGGGATTGTTGGGTTGCAGTGAATAGTCTCGTTCTAATCAGGTTGCGCTATGTGTGTAAGGTAGTTGAGTTAGTATGTGACATGGTAGGATTTGGTAAGACATGAGATTGGGATTGTTGGGTTCCAGTGAATAGCCTCGTTCTAATCAGGTTACGCTATGTGTGTAAGGTAGTTGAGCTAGTATGTGACTTGGTAGGATTTGGTAAGACATGAGGTTGGGATTGTTGGGTCGCAGTGAATAGCCTCGTTCTAATCAGGTTGCGCTATGTGTGTAAGGTGGTTGAGTTAGTATGTGACATGGTAGGATTTGGTAAGACATGAGGTTGGGATTGTTGGGTTGCAGTGAATAGTCTCGTTCTAATCAGGTTGCGCTATGTGTGTAAGGTAGTTGAGTTAGTATGTGACATGGTAGGATTTGGTAAGACATGAGGTTGGGATTGTTGGGTTGCAGTGAATAGTCTCGTTCTAATCAGGTTGCGCTATGTGTGTAAGGTAGTTGAGTTAGTATGTGACATGGTAGGATTTGGTAAGACATGAGGTTGGGATTGTTGGATTGCAGTGAATAGTCTCGTTCTAATCAGGTTGCGCTATGTGTGTAAGGTAGTTGAGTTATTGTTGGGTCGCAGTGAATAGCCTCGTTCTAATCAGGTTACGCTATGTGTGTAAGGTAGTTGAGTTAGTATGTGACATGGTAGGATTTGGTAAGACATGAGGTTGGGATTGTTGGGTTCCAGTGAATAGCCTCGTTCTAATCAGGTTACGCTATGTGTGTAAGGTAGTTGAGTTAGTATGTGACTTGGTAGGATTTGGTAAGACATGAGGTTGGGATTGTTGGGTTGCAGTGAATAGTCTCGTTCTAATCAGGTTACGCTATGTGTGTAAAGTAGTTGAGTTAGTATGTGACTTGGTAGGATTTGGTAAGACATGAGGTTGGGATTGTTGGGTCGCAGTGAATAGCCTCGTTCTAATCAGGTTGCGCTATGTGTGTAAGGTGGTTGAGTTAGTATGTGACATGGTAGGATTTGGTAAGACATGAGGTTGGGATTGTTGGGTTGCAGTGAATAGTCTCGTTCTAATCAGGTTGCGCTATGTGTGTAAGGTAGTTGAGTTAGTATGTGACATGGTAGGATTTGGTAAGACATGAGGTTGGGATTGTTGGGTTGCAGTGAATAGTCTCGTTCTAATCAGGTTGCGCTATGTGTGTAAGGTAGTTGAGTTAGTATGTGACATGGTAGGATTTGGTAAGACATGAGGTTGGGATTGTTGGGTTGCAGTGAATAGTCTCGTTCTAATCAGGTTGCGCTATGTGTGTAAGGTAGTTGAGTTATTGTTGGGTCGCAGTGAATAGCCTCGTTCTAATCAGGTTACGCTATGTGTGTAAGGTAGTTGAGTTAGTATGTGACATGGTAGGATTTGGTAAGACATGAGGTTGGGATTGTTGGGTTGCAGTGAATAGTCTCGTTCTAATCAGGTTGCGCTATGTGGTAAGGTAGTTGAGTTAGTATGTGACATGGTAGGATTTGGTAAGACATGAGATTGGGATTGTTGGGTTCCAGTGAATAGCCTCGTTCTAATCAGGTTACGCTATGTGTGTAAGGTAAGTGAGCTAGTATGTGACTTGGTAGGATTTGGTAAGACATGAGGTTGGGATTGTTGGGTCGCAGTGAATAGCCTCGTTCTAATCAGGTTGCGCTATGTGTGTAAGGTGGTTGAGTTAGTATGTGACATGGTAGGATTTGGTAAGACATGAGGTTGGGATTGTTGGGTTGCAGTGAATAGTCTCGTTCTAATCAGGTTGCGCTATGTGTGTAAGGTAGTTGAGTTAGTATGTGACATGGTAGGATTTGGTAAGACATGAGGTTGGGATTGTTGGGTTGCAGTGAATAGTCTCGTTCTAATCAGGTTGCGCTATGTGTGTAAGGTAGTTGAGTTAGTATGTGACATGGTAGGATTTGGTAAGACATGAGGTTGGGATTGTTGGATTGCAGTGAATAGTCTCGTTCTAATCAGGTTGCGCTATGTGTGTAAGGTAGTTGAGTTATTGTTGGGTCGCAGTGAATAGCCTCGTTCTAATCAGGTTACGCTATGTGTGTAAGGTAGTTGAGTTAGTATGTGACATGGTAGGATTTGGTAAGACATGAGGTTGGGATTGTTGGGTTCCAGTGAATAGCCTCGTTCTAATCAGGTTACGCTATGTGTGTAAGGTAGTTGAGTTAGTATGTGACTTGGTAGGATTTGGTAAGACATGAGGTTGGGATTGTTGGGTTGCAGTGAATAGTCTCGTTCTAATCAGGTTACGCTATGTGTGTAAAGTAGTTGAGTTAGTATGTGACTTGGTAGGATTTGGTAAGACATGAGGTTGGGATTGTTGGGTCGCAGTGAATAGCCTCGTTCTAATCAGGTTGCGCTATGTGTGTAAGGTGGTTGAGTTAGTATGTGACATGGTAGGATTTGGTAAGACATGAGGTTGGGATTGTTGGGTTGCAGTGAATAGTCTCGTTCTAATCAGGTTGCGCTATGTGTGTAAGGTAGTTGAGTTAGTATGTGACATGGTAGGATTTGGTAAGACATGAGGTTGGGATTGTTGGGTTGCAGTGAATAGTCTCGTTCTAATCAGGTTGCGCTATGTGTGTAAGGTAGTTGAGTTATTGTTGGGTCGCAGTGAATAGCCTCGTTCTAATCAGGTTACGCTATGTGTGTAAGGTAGTTGAGTTAGTATGTGACATGGTAGGATTTGGTAAGACATGAGGTTGGGATTGTTGGGTTGCAGTGAATAGTCTCGTTCTAATCAGGTTGCGCTATGTGTGTAAGGTAGTTGAGTTAGTATGAGACATGGTAGGATTTGGTAAGACATGAGGTTGGGATTGTTGGGTTCCAGTGAATAGCCTCGTTCTAATCAGGTTACGCTATGTGTGTAAGGTAGTTGAGTTAGTATGTGACATGGTAGGATTTGGTAATACATGAGGTTGGGATTGTTGGGTTGCAGTGAATAGCCTCGTTCTAATCAGGTTGCGCTATGTGTGTAAGGTAGTTGAGTTAGTATGTGACATGGTAGGATTTGGTAAGACATGAGGTTGGGATTGTTGGGTTGCAGTGAATAGTCTCGTTCTAATCAGGTTGCGCTATGTGTGTAAGGTAGTTGAGTTAGTATGTGACATGGTAGGATTTGGTAAGACATGAGGTTGGGATTGTTGGGTTCCAGTGAATAGCCTCGTTCTAATCAGGTTGCTCTATGTGTGTAAGGTAGTTGAGTTAGTATGTGACATGGTAGGATTTGGTAAGACATGAGGTTGGGATTGTTGGGTTGCAGTGAATAGTCTCGTTCTAATCAGGTTGCGCTATGTGTGTAAGGTAGTTGAGTTAGTATGAGACATGGTAGGATTTGGTAAGACATGAGGTTGGGATTGTTGGGTTCCAGTGAATAGCCTCGTTCTAATCAGTTTACGCTATGTGTGTAAGGTAGTTGAGTTAGTATGTGACATGGTAGGATTTGGTAAGACATGAGGTTGGGATTGTTGGGTTGCAGTGAATAGTCTCGTTCTAATCAGGTTGCGCTATGTGTGTAAGGTAGTTGAGTTAGTATGTGACATGGTAGGATTTGGTAAGACATGAGGTTGGGATTGTTGGGTTCCAGTGAATAGCCTCGTTCTAATCAGGTTACGCTATGTGTGTAAGGTAGTTGAGTTAGTATGTGACTTGGTAGGATTTGGTAAGACATGAGGTTGGGATTGTTGGGTCGCAGTGAATAGCCTCGTTCTAATCAGGTTGCGCTATGTGTGTAAGGTGGTTGAGTTAGTATGTGACATGGTAGGATTTGGTAAGACATGAGGTTGGGATTGTTGGGTTGCAGTGAATAGTCTCGTTCTAATCAGGTTGCGCTATGTGTGTAAGGTGGTTGAGTTAGTATGTGACATGGTAGGATTTGGTAAGACATGAGGTTGGGATTGTTGGGTTGCAGTGAATAGTCTCGTTCTAATCAGGTTGCGCTATGTGTGTAAGGTAGTTGAGTTAGTATGTGACATGGTAGGATTTGGTAAGACATGAGGTTGGGATTGTTGGGTTCCAGTGAATAGCCTCGTTCTAATCAGGTTACGCTATGTGTGTAAGGTAGTTGAGTTAGTATGTGACTTGGTAGGATTTGGTAAGACATGAGGTTGGGATTGTTGGGTCGCAGTGAATAGCCTCGTTCTAATCAGGTTGCGCTATGTGTGTAAGGTGGTTGAGTTAGTATGTGACATGGTAGGATTTGGTAAGACATGAGGTTGGGATTGTTGGGTTGCAGTGAATAGTCTCGTTCTAATCAGGTTGCGCTATGTGTGTAAGGTAGTTGAGTTAGTATGTGACATGGTAGGATTTGGTAAGACATGAGGTTGGGATTGTTGGGTTGCAGTGAATAGTCTCGTTCTAATCAGGTTGCGCTATGTGTGTAAGGTAGTTGAGTTAGTATGTGACATGGTAGGATTTGGTAAGACATGAGGTTGGGATTGTTGGGTTGCAGTGAATAGTCTCGTTCTAATCAGGTTGCGCTATGTGTGTAAGGTAGTTGAGTTAGTATGTGACATGGTAGGATTTGGTAAGACATGAGGTTGGGATTGTTGGGTTGCAGTGAATAGTCTCGTTCTAATCAGGTTGCGCTATGTGTGTAAGGTAGTTGAGTTAGTATGTGACATGGTAGGATTTGGTAAGACATGAGGTTGGGATTGTTGGGTTGCAGTGAATAGTCTCGTTCTAATCAGGTTGCGCTATGTGTGTAAGGTAGTTGAGTTAGTATGTGACATGGTAGGATTTGGTAAGACATGAGGTTGGGATTGTTGGATTGCAGTGAATAGTCTCGTTCTAATCAGGTTGCGCTATGTGTGTAAGGTAGTTGAGTTATTGTTGGGTCGCAGTGAATAGCCTCGTTCTAATCAGGTTACGCTATGTGTGTAAGGTAGTTGAGTTAGTATGTGACATGGTAGGATTTGGTAAGACATGAGGTTGGGATTGTTGGGTTCCAGTGAATAGCCTCGTTCTAATCAGGTTACGCTATGTGTGTAAGGTAGTTGAGTTAGTATGTGACTTGGTAGGATTTGGTAAGACATGAGGTTGGGATTGTTGGGTCGCAGTGAATAGCCTCGTTCTAATCAGGTTGCGCTATGTGTGTAAGGTGGTTGAGTTAGTATGTGACATGGTAGGATTTGGTAAGACATGAGGTTGGGATTGTTGGGTTGCAGTGAATAGTCTCGTTCTAATCAGGTTGCGCTATGTGTGTAAGGTAGTTGAGTTAGTATGTGACATGGTAGGATTTGGTAAGACATGAGGTTGGGATTGTTGGGTTGCAGTGAATAGTCTCGTTCTAATCAGGTTGCGCTATGTGTGTAAGGTAGTTGAGTTATTGTTGGGTCGCAGTGAATAGCCTCGTTCTAATCAGGTTACGCTATGTGTGTAAGGTAGTTGAGTTAGTATGTGACATGGTAGGATTTGGTAAGACATGAGGTTGGGATTGTTGGGTTGCAGTGAATAGTCTCGTTCTAATCAGGTTGCGCTATGTGTGTAAGGTAGTTGAGTTAGTATGTGACATGGTAGGATTTGGTAAGACATGAGGTTGGGATTGTTGGGTTCCAGTGAATAGCCTCGTTCTAATCAGGTTACGCTATGTGTGTAAGGTAGTTGAGTTAGTATGTGACTTGGTAGGATTTGGTAAGACATGAGGTTGGGATTGTTGGGTCGCAGTGAATAGCCTCGTTCTAATCAGGTTGCGCTATGTGTGTAAGGTGGTTGAGTTAGTATGTGACATGGAAGGATTTGGTAAGACATGAGGTTGGGATTGTTGGGTTGCAGTGAATAGCCTCGTTCTAATCAGGTTGCGCTATGTGTGTAAGGTAGTTGAGTTAGTATGTGACATGGTAGGATTTGGTTAGACATGAGGTTGGGATTGTTGGGTTGCAGTGAATAGTCTCGTTCTAATCAGGTTGCGCTATGTGTGTAAGGTAGTTGAGTTATGGTTGGGTCGCAGTGAATAGCCTCGTTCTAATCAGGTTGCGCTATGTGTGTAAGGTAGTTGAGTTAGTATGTGACATGGTAGGATTTGGTAAGACATGAGGTTGGGATTGTTGGGTTCTAGTGAATAGCCTCGTTCTAATCAGGTTGCGCTATGTGTGTAAGGTAGTTGAGTTAGTATGTGACATGGTAGGATTTGGTAAGACATGAGGTTGGGATTGTTGGGTTGCAGTGAATAGTCTCGTTCTAATCAGGTTGCGCTATGTGTGTAAGGTAGTTGAGTTAGTATGTGACATGGTAGGATTTGGTAAGACATGAGGTTGGGATTGTTGGGTTGCAGTGAATAGTCTCGTTCTAATCAGGTTGCGCTATGTGTGTAAGGTAGTTGAGTTAGTATGTGACATGGTAGGATTTGGTAAGACATGAGGTTGGGATTGTTGGGTTGCAGTGAATAGTCTCGTTCTAATCAGGTTGCGCTATGTGTGTAAGGTAGTTGAGTTATTGTTGGGTCGCAGTGAATAGCCTCGTTCTAATCAGGTTACGCTATGTGTGTAAGGTAGTTGAGTTAGTATGTGACATGGTAGGATTTGGTAAGACATGAGGTTGGGATTGTTGGGTTGCAGTGAATAGTCTCGTTCTAATCAGGTTGCGCTATGTGTGTAAGGTAGTTGAGTTAGTATGTGACATGGTAGGATTTGGTAAGACATGAGATTGGGATTGTTGGGTTCCAGTGAATAGCCTCGTTCTAATCAGGTTACGCTATGTGTGTAAGGTAGTTGAGCTAGTATGTGACTTGGTAGGATTTGGTAAGACATGAGGTTGGGATTGTTGGGTCGCAGTGAATAGCCTCGTTCTAATCAGGTTGCGCTATGTGTGTAAGGTGGTTGAGTTAGTATGTGACATGGTAGGATTTGGTAAGACATGAGGTTGGGATTGTTGGGTTGCAGTGAATAGTCTCGTTCTAATCAGGTTGCGCTATGTGTGTAAGGTAGTTGAGTTAGTATGTGACATGGTAGGATTTGGTAAGACATGAGGTTGGGATTGTTGGGTTGCAGTGAATAGTCTCGTTCTAATCAGGTTGCGCTATGTGTGTAAGGTAGTTGAGTTAGTATGTGACATGGTAGGATTTGGTAAGACATGAGGTTGGGATTGTTGGGTTGCAGTGAATAGTCTCGTTCTAATCAGGTTGCGCTATGTGTGTAAGGTAGTTGAGTTATTGTTGGGTCGCAGTGAATAGCCTCGTTCTAATCAGGTTACGCTATGTGTGTAAGGTAGTTGAGTTAGTATGTGACATGGTAGGATTTGGTAAGACATGAGGTTGGGATTGTTGGGTTGCAGTGAATAGTCTCGTTCTAATCAGGTTGCGCTATGTGTGTAAGGTAGTTGAGTTAGTATGTGACATGGTAGGATTTGGTAAGACATGAGATTGGGATTGTTGGGTTCCAGTGAATAGCCTCGTTCTAATCAGGTTACGCTATGTGTGTAAGGTAGTTGAGCTAGTATGTGACTTGGTAGGATTTGGTAAGACATGAGGTTGGGATTGTTGGGTCGCAGTGAATAGCCTCGTTCTAATCAGGTTGCGCTATGTGTGTAAGGTGGTTGAGTTAGTATGTGACATGGTAGGATTTGGTAAGACATGAGGTTGGGATTGTTGGGTTGCAGTGAATAGTCTCGTTCTAATCAGGTTGCGCTATGTGTGTAAGGTAGTTGAGTTAGTATGTGACATGGTAGGATTTGGTAAGACATGAGGTTGGGATTGTTGGGTTGCAGTGAATAGTCTCGTTCTAATCAGGTTGCGCTATGTGTGTAAGGTAGTTGAGTTAGTATGTGACATGGTAGGATTTGGTAAGACATGAGGTTGGGATTGTTGGATTGCAGTGAATAGTCTCGTTCTAATCAGGTTGCGCTATGTGTGTAAGGTAGTTGAGTTATTGTTGGGTCGCAGTGAATAGCCTCGTTCTAATCAGGTTACGCTATGTGTGTAAGGTAGTTGAGTTAGTATGTGACATGGTAGGATTTGGTAAGACATGAGGTTGGGATTGTTGGGTTCCAGTGAATAGCCTCGTTCTAATCAGGTTACGCTATGTGTGTAAGGTAGTTGAGTTAGTATGTGACTTGGTAGGATTTGGTAAGACATGAGGTTGGGATTGTTGGGTTGCAGTGAATAGTCTCGTTCTAATCAGGTTACGCTATGTGTGTAAAGTAGTTGAGTTAGTATGTGACTTGGTAGGATTTGGTAAGACATGAGGTTGGGATTGTTGGGTCGCAGTGAATAGCCTCGTTCTAATCAGGTTGCGCTATGTGTGTAAGGTGGTTGAGTTAGTATGTGACATGGTAGGATTTGGTAAGACATGAGGTTGGGATTGTTGGGTTGCAGTGAATAGTCTCGTTCTAATCAGGTTGCGCTATGTGTGTAAGGTAGTTGAGTTAGTATGTGACATGGTAGGATTTGGTAAGACATGAGGTTGGGATTGTTGGGTTGCAGTGAATAGTCTCGTTCTAATCAGGTTGCGCTATGTGTGTAAGGTAGTTGAGTTAGTATGTGACATGGTAGGATTTGGTAAGACATGAGGTTGGGATTGTTGGGTTGCAGTGAATAGTCTCGTTCTAATCAGGTTGCGCTATGTGTGTAAGGTAGTTGAGTTATTGTTGGGTCGCAGTGAATAGCCTCGTTCTAATCAGGTTACGCTATGTGTGTAAGGTAGTTGAGTTAGTATGTGACATGGTAGGATTTGGTAAGACATGAGGTTGGGATTGTTGGGTTGCAGTGAATAGTCTCGTTCTAATCAGGTTGCGCTATGTGTGTAAGGTAGTTGAGTTAGTATGTGACATGGTAGGATTTGGTAAGACATGAGATTGGGATTGTTGGGTTCCAGTGAATAGCCTCGTTCTAATCAGGTTACGCTATGTGTGTAAGGTAGTTGAGCTAGTATGTGACTTGGTAGGATTTGGTAAGACATGAGGTTGGGATTGTTGGGTCGCAGTGAATAGCCTCGTTCTAATCAGGTTGCGCTATGTGTGTAAGGTGGTTGAGTTAGTATGTGACATGGTAGGATTTGGTAAGACATGAGGTTGGGATTGTTGGGTTGCAGTGAATAGTCTCGTTCTAATCAGGTTGCGCTATGTGTGTAAGGTAGTTGAGTTAGTTTGTGACATGGTAGGATTTGGTAAGACATGAGGTTGGGATTGTTGGGTTGCAGTGAATAGTCTCGTTCTAATCAGGTTGCGCTATGTGTGTAAGGTAGTTGAGTTAGTATGTGACATGGTAGGATTTGGTAAGACATGAGGTTGGGATTGTTGGATTGCAGTGAATAGTCTCGTTCTAATCAGGTTGCGCTATGTGTGTAAGGTAGTTGAGTTATTGTTGGGTCGCAGTGAATAGCCTCGTTCTAATCAGGTTACGCTATGTGTGTAAGGTAGTTGAGTTAGTATGTGACATGGTAGGATTTGGTAAGACATGAGGTTGGGATTGTTGGGTTCCAGTGAATAGCCTCGTTCTAATCAGGTTACGCTATGTGTGTAAGGTAGTTGAGTTAGTATGTAACTTGGTAGGATTTGGTAAGACATGAGGTTGGGATTGTTGGGTTGCAGTGAATAGTCTCGTTCTAATCAGGTTACGCTATGTGTGTAAAGTAGTTGAGTTAGTATGTGACTTGGTAGGATTTGGTAAGACATGAGGTTGGGATTGTTGGGTCGCAGTGAATAGCCTCGTTCTAATCAGGTTGCGCTATGTGTGTAAGGTGGTTGAGTTAGTATGTGACATGGTAGGATTTGGTAAGACATGAGGTTGGGATTGTTGGGTTGCAGTGAATAGTCTCGTTCTAATCAGGTTGCGCTATGTGTGTAAGGTAGTTGAGTTAGTATGTGACATGGTAGGATTTGGTAAGACATGAGGTTGGGATTGTTGGGTTGCAGTGAATAGTCTCGTTCTAATCAGGTTGCGCTATGTGTGTAAGGTAGTTGAGTTATTGTTGGGTCGCAGTGAATAGCCTCGTTCTAATCAGGTTACGCTATGTGTGTAAGGTAGTTGAGTTAGTATGTGACATGGTAGGATTTGGTAAGACATGAGGTTGGGATTGTTGGGTTGCAGTGAATAGTCTCGTTCTAATCAGGTTGCGCTATGTGTGTAAGGTAGTTGAGTTAGTATGAGACATGGTAGGATTTGGTAAGACATGAGGTTGGGATTGTTGGGTTCCAGTGAATAGCCTCGTTCTAATCAGGTTACGCTATGTGTGTAAGGTAGTTGAGTTAGTATGTGACATGGTAGGATTTGGTAATACATGAGGTTGGGATTGTTGGGTTGCAGTGAATAGCCTCGTTCTAATCAGGTTGCGCTATGTGTGTAAGGTAGTTGAGTTAGTATGTGACATGGTAGGATTTGGTAAGACATGAGGTTGGGATTGTTGGGTTGCAGTGAATAGTCTCGTTCTAATCAGGTTGCGCTATGTGTGTAAGGTAGTTGAGTTAGTATGTGACATGGTAGGATTTGGTAAGACATGAGGTTGGGATTGTTGGGTTCCAGTGAATAGCCTCGTTCTAATCAGGTTGCTCTATGTGTGTAAGGTAGTTGAGTTAGTATGTGACATGGTAGTATTTGGTAAGACATGAGGTTGGGATTGTTGGGTTGCAGTGAATAGTCTCGTTCTAATCAGGTTGCGCTATGTGTGTAAGGTAGTTGAGTTAGTATGAGACATGGTAGGATTTGGTAAGACATGAGGTTGGGATTGTTGGGTTCCAGTGAATAGCCTCGTTCTAATCAGTTTACGCTATGTGTGTAAGGTAGTTGAGTTAGTATGTGACATGGTAGGATTTGGTAAGACATGAGGTTGGGATTGTTGGGTTGCAGTGAATAGTCTCGTTCTAATCAGGTTGCGCTATGTGTGTAAGGTAGTTGAGTTAGTATGTGACATGGTAGGATTTGGTAAGACATGAGGTTGGGATTGTTGGGTTCCAGTGAATAGCCTCGTTCTAATCAGGTTACGCTATGTGTGTAAGGTAGTTGAGTTAGTATGTGACTTGGTAGGATTTGGTAAGACATGAGGTTGGGATTGTTGGGTCGCAGTGAATAGCCTCGTTCTAATCAGGTTGCGCTATGTGTGTAAGGTGGTTGAGTTAGTATGTGACATGGTAGGATTTGGTAAGACATGAGGTTGGGATTGTTGGGTTGCAGTGAATAGTCTCGTTCTAATCAGGTTGCGCTATGTGTGTAAGGTAGTTGAGTTAGTATGTGACATGGTAGGATTTGGTAAGACATGAGGTTGGGATTGTTGGGTTGCAGTGAATAGTCTCGTTCTAATCAGGTTGCGCTATGTGTGTAAGGTAGTTGAGTTAGTATGTGACATGGTAGGATTTGGTAAGACATGAGGTTGGGATTGTTGGGTTGCAGTGAATAGTCTCGTTCTAATCAGGTTGCGCTATGTGTGTAAGGTAGTTGAGTTAGTATGTGACATGGTAGGATTTGGTAAGACATGAGGTTGGGATTGTTGGGTTGCAGTGAATAGTCTCGTTCTAATCAGGTTGCGCTATGTGTGTAAGGTAGTTGAGTTAGTATGTGACATGGTAGGATTTGGTAAGACATGAGGTTGGGATTGTTGGGTTGCAGTGAATAGTCTCGTTCTAATCAGGTTGCGCTATGTGTGTAAGGTAGTTGAGTTAGTATGTGACATGGTAGGATTTGGTAAGACATGAGGTTGGGATTGTTGGATTGCAGTGAATAGTCTCGTTCTAATCAGGTTGCGCTATGTGTGTAAGGTAGTTGAGTTATTGTTGGGTCGCAGTGAATAGCCTCGTTCTAATCAGGTTACGCTATGTGTGTAAGGTAGTTGAGTTAGTATGTGACATGGTAGGATTTGGTAAGACATGAGGTTGGGATTGTTGGGTTCCAGTGAATAGCCTCGTTCTAATCAGGTTACGCTATGTGTGTAAGGTAGTTGAGTTAGTATGTGACTTGGTAGGATTTGGTAAGACATGAGGTTGGGATTGTTGGGTCGCAGTGAATAGCCTCGTTCTAATCAGGTTGCGCTATGTGTGTAAGGTGGTTGAGTTAGTATGTGACATGGTAGGATTTGGTAAGACATGAGGTTGGGATTGTTGGGTTGCAGTGAATAGTCTCGTTCTAATCAGGTTGCGCTATGTGTGTAAGGTAGTTGAGTTAGTATGTGACATGGTAGGATTTGGTAAGACATGAGGTTGGGATTGTTGGGTTGCAGTGAATAGTCTCGTTCTAATCAGGTTGCGCTATGTGTGTAAGGTAGTTGAGTTATTGTTGGGTCGCAGTGAATAGCCTCGTTCTAATCAGGTTACGCTATGTGTGTAAGGTAGTTGAGTTAGTATGTGACATGGTAGGATTTGGTAAGACATGAGGTTGGGATTGTTGGGTTGCAGTGAATAGTCTCGTTCTAATCAGGTTGCGCTATGTGTGTAAGGTAGTTGAGTTAGTATGTGACATGGTAGGATTTGGTAAGACATGAGGTTGGGATTGTTGGGTTCCAGTGAATAGCCTCGTTCTAATCAGGTTACGCTATGTGTGTAAGGTAGTTGAGTTAGTATGTGACTTGGTAGGATTTGGTAAGACATGAGGTTGGGATTGTTGGGTCGCAGTGAATAGCCTCGTTCTAATCAGGTTGCGCTATGTGTGTAAGGTGGTTGAGTTAGTATGTGACATGGAAGGATTTGGTAAGACATGAGGTTGGGATTGTTGGGTTGCAGTGAATAGCCTCGTTCTAATCAGGTTGCGCTATGTGTGTAAGGTAGTTGAGTTAGTATGTGACATGGTAGGATTTGGTTAGACATGAGGTTGGGATTGTTGGGTTGCAGTGAATAGTCTCGTTCTAATCAGGTTGCGCTATGTGTGTAAGGTAGTTGAGTTATGGTTGGGTCGCAGTGAATAGCCTCGTTCTAATCAGGTTGCGCTATGTGTGTAAGGTAGTTGAGTTAGTATGTGACATGGTAGGATTTGGTAAGACATGAGGTTGGGATTGTTGGGTTCTAGTGAATAGCCTCGTTCTAATCAGGTTGCGCTATGTGTGTAAGGTAGTTGAGTTAGTATGTGACATGGTAGGATTTGCTAAGACATGAGGTTGGGATTGTTGGGTTCTAGTGAATAGCCTCGTTCTAATCAGGTTGCGTTATGTGTGTAAGGTAGTTGAGTTAGTATGTGACATGGTAGGATTTGGTAAGACATGAGGTTGGGATTGTTGGGTTCTAGTGAATAGCCTCGTTCTAATCAAGTTGCGCTACGTGTAAGGTAGTTGAGTTAGTATGTGACATACCAATGGTTCACGAGTGTTCTTTCTTGAAACCATACCTAAGCTTATGTCATTTGAAATACATTTCAGAGCGTGAATATGGGAAGACACCATACAGTACGACCTTTAGTGATGATAACAGCAACACACAACACTGGTGTCGGGCGTAACAACCCACAATGCAACGGGATCTCTGCATGGATTGAGGTAATATTAATAAGTGCATGGTAAGTTCCTTTTCATAAAAATGCAGACATTTAACCCTCGAAGCAAGGAAGAGAACGAAATGTGATTTGACTATGTCAGTTCATTCTCTCCCTTGCTTCTAGGGTTTTTCTGCGGGTACTCTGGTTTTTCTCCCTCAATAAAAACGAACTGGTGAGATGAGTGTTGGGTGTTCAGAATATAGAATGGAGTAGGAAGTGAGTGTGAGAGTCGGATCCCCAATTGTCAGTACTGCTAAATATATTGACACGCTAAAAATGATAAATGAAAAGAAAATAACAATAATAATGATAATAATAAAATAATAATAATAATAATAATAATGATAAGTAAGGATTTCGTAATACATAACAAAATAAAACTAAGCGAAATTATGCGACGTTTCGGCGTCACAGACGCCATTATCAAGCGAGAATGAACAATGTGAGAGTTTATAAAACTCACTAATAAGTTTGACTGCCTATTGTATGAAATGTTTTTCATAAGAGACAAAAAACCTTCTCTAAATATTCAATCAGACTCCCTGAGGGCCAAACTCTTCATTTAATAACTCATTGTTATTCATCTTGATGCCTTTATAAACTCTCACATTGTTCATTAAACTCACTTTTAATAATGGTGTCTGTGACGCCGAAACGTCGTATACTTTCGCTGAGTTTTATTTTGTTAATAATAATAATAAAATGATAAAAATAATAATATATCTTTTGAGGTGGTTTTCAGGAGGGTCCTCTAGAGCATAATAACTATAGATCTATAGATAAAATATAAATACAGTGAGTGTATGCTTTTGATGTTTTCTACTGAACAGCAAATCATCTAGAACTTACAACAATTCCTTCCTCAGGACATCACCACTCACACATTCCGTGCTTGTATTAAAGAGTTGTACTCGGATCGTTATGACCCAGTCACCCTACAGTACACGGTCGTGTCAGGTATGGAAACACTACCAGCTTGTATCAAACAATGATACCTTTTTAAACAAGTGTTATTGGTGGGAAAACAGGTTGGGAAGCATGTTAAGGTATATCATCGCACACTGGAAAAATCGCGCACTCTTTTTAAAGACTTAAAAGTCTTGGAAAGTCATTGGAAATTAGTCGGAAATCGTTATTTTCCCATCGGGCAGAATGCTATTGTTTTCGGCGACATTTACTTACTGACGCTAAAATGCGAGCAGTTGGAATAATTAGTATGGATGATTGACTACGTTGATTTTGATTGGTTAACGACTATCACTTCAGGGACTACGGTATTCCCAGCCTACGTTTTGACAGCTGCCAATCTTACTGCTTTGGGAACGTAAAATTCCCTGTGGTCGTTAAATCTCTGATAAACAAATTATAACCTTGCGCCCCGGCTACAAAAACTTATTGCATAATTATTGACTTGTTTATGTATAAAGATTTCTAAAGCCGATTATAACGACACAACAGTTTTTATAAGAATTATGTTTCTTTACGTTTTTCGATTCGATGTTTATTAGAGAATGACATAAGATTTACTTGACAAAGATTTTGAACTTGGCGCTTTAAAAAAATAATTGAACTGTATTATCCAATGTCTTCAAGGGAATCTGTCATTGAGTGACGCGAGACTGAGATCAAGTCATTCTACGAATAACACACATAACCTAAGAAAACTTATACCATTTGGAAGCTTGCAACTTACACTTTAACTTTCTAAGTCAGTTTCTGATGCGTTTTTAATGTGTACGACGAAAACCGAAGGATAAAGTTTCAACTCGGCTTGTGTTTGTAAGTGACGCTTTACCAAGGTAGCCGGCAAGACTGAGATCAAGTTATTCTACGAATAACACACATAACCTAAGAAAACTTATACCATTTTGGAAGCTTGCAACTTACACTTTAACTTTCTAAGTCAGTTTCTGATGCGTTTTTGATGTGTTCGACGAAAACCGAAGGATGAAGTTTCAACTCGGCTTGTGTTTATAAGTCACTAGACGCTTTACTATTAGGTATAGCCGGCAAGACTGAGATCAAGTCATTCTACGAATAACACACATAACCTAAGAAAACTTATACCATTTTGGAAGCTTGCAACTTACACTTTAACTTTCTAAGTCAGTTTCTGATGCGTTTTTGATGTGTTCGACGAAAAGGTTTAGAAGCGATTGTAGATACTGAATGCATTCTATGTTTTCATTAGAATACTTGGACACGTCGCTAAAGCAATAGCGCCAAGATGTGATTGGCTGTTGCTATAAACATTTGCTGTTGTGTTTTTTTTTTTTTTTTGCGGCTCAGAGATCATGAATATAAAGGACATAGTAAAAAGCTCACAACAAATATCATCCTTAGGTTTATGGTTATGACAAGGAACACACAAGTACCATTCGTTTGACGCTGAGTTGTTTTTGGAAATCGCAGTTAGTATATCATTCATATCAAATTAGTGTTCACTTAGCCGGTCATTTTATTTAGGTTCCGAGTAACAGACGGAGTACCAACTCGATTACTCGAGTTAAAGCCAATGTTCTCGGTATTGTTTTCAGAGTCATCACCCTTAACAATGCCTTAATCACCTGGTTATGCCCAGAGGCGGAGCTACGGTTTCGGCGGCAAATTTGAAAGCCCATCAAATGTGCTCATTAGTATGTAATTTGGTCTAAGAATAAGGTCTACCTAGATTTTTCAATTTTGCTAGTAGAAATATTTGACCAATTTCAATAAAATCAGTTTGGAAGATAGGGTGGAGTTCATAGAGTAACCTCCAAGTTTAACCTAAGCGATTGACCAAACAGAAGGCGAGATATTCTTACCTATAACAAATCCCCAGCCAATAATATCGTAAAATAGCTCATTTTCACAATGGTTTTGCTAGCAGCGAATTTCAACTTTTTATAGTTTTGAAAGATGATAATTGAAGATAAACATTTCTTCTTTCAAAGCCCGTATTAACCTAAGCGATAAAAATCAAAGATCTTCTTAAATCAGGTCACCTTTGCGACACACTTAGCGTTTTTGAGCCATTTTCTTTGCATTTTCTTGTGTGCGCCGAAGTAGAAAGTTCGAATCCGGCGGCATTAAGGCTAAAAATATCCCGGATGTGTCGCTTCATTCTGCCCGATGCAAGGTTTTGGACATTTCCAAAGAATTTATAATGAATTGCCAAGGTTTCAAGAGCGTTAGTTAGGCTCATATGGGTCGGTTAGTTTGTTGGTAAAGGCTGCAGAGAAAGATGGCTTGCTGTCGATCATGAAATACTGTAATTCATAGGTTTATGCCGATTTTCTTTGATGTGCCGCGGTGGCTATATATACAGTGTAATGAAAGAAAGAAGAATACTTTATTTCCACTTTACATAATGACCTCCAGGCTAACAACTCCCAGGTGAATAAGCAGGCAATTCCCCGGATTTCATGGAATAACCAATAATTCACCAGGTGGTTATTTAACGCAGTCCTCTGTGAATATTTAGTAAATAAACCCGAAAAATAAACCAGTTCGGTTCATTGCCAGATTTGGCAATATGTGTCACGTGACAAAATGGCGTCCTCTTGAGAAGAAAGGGCTCCCAGTTTTATCATAGATTGCTGCTATAAATACACAGCCATCCCACAATGCACTGCAGTCAAGCAATCTATTGTTATTCCTATTACCGTATGTGTCTCTGTTTTGAGCACACGCGTTCTCAAGTCCGACATTTTTGAAAGTTTTCTTCGCTATCAAGGTTTTACGTCACCCATCTTGAGAGTATTTTTACGATATATTGTAAGTTTTCTTCAGATTTGACCCGTGTCGAAAAAAATCGGCCTGTAGAAATCGAAAATTTATGAGTTTCTGAATACAACTGTGAAAGTTTTGTTTGGGGGCACGTCGAATAACTTGGGGGCATCATCATGTAAACATTGAAGGTATGATCGCTGAACTCAAGGACGCCAATGGAGACACATGTGATGTGCGATACTTTGATAATTGTTGCCGAATATATGGGTCGTCATTTGGACGAAGAGACATCAAAAAAGCAAGCCAGCAAAGTTTTGTTCAGTGTTATTTTGGAAGTTGACGTGGATGTCGAAACAGAGACATGTTCGATTGGACCGATCATGCATCACACGATTGCATTTGTCAAAGCGATGTACTTGGGTACTGACACTGATAGCGCTGAAGAGACCCAGCTAGAATTGTTAATAGAGAAAGCAGAAAATGATTTTGTTGTTGTATCTAGCAGCATAGATAAATTGACGAAAATGTAGAGAAATGTCTCGTTTATTTAGAAGACATCGAAACAAGCGTGGCGATATGCCAAAGGATTTGACAAGCGAGTTGACGAGGACAACATATAAGGAAGGTACTGGCACAAGAGAGAAATCAGGAATAACCATAAAAGAAGAATAAAATGTATATTGTTGAGAAAAAAATAACTAAAAGCATATTTCGAGCAGTAAAGTCATAAATATGATTGCGCGAGAGCTACCGCGGTGTTGATATGACAGATTGATACCAGGTACCGGAGGTTCCTGTTGATATGGCAACATGATATCCTTGGATTTGATTGGTTATATCAATGCTTACAAAACATTGCCAAATCTGGCAATGAACCGAACTGTAAACAGTTGGCCGAAAGCGAAGCTTCGAGGGCAACTGTGGTAATTTTGAGAACCATCTCTCACCAAGGACATTATCAGCCGATATACCAGTAAGCCAGAAAGGGGTTTATTTTTGTTGTAACCCCTTCGATAAATTTTCTATATATATATACGTCTTCTGTAAATAAATCACTAGGCTCGGAAAAACCACATATTTTGTTGACTTTTTCGTGTTTTTCGGACTGCATTGTCTACCAAAACCTATATTTCCAGCTCACTCGCCAAAACGGGACTGTTGTTCTGCTATTACAATTTAGATAATTTCATTCTTCTCAAAAGTGGGAGATATCATCTCAAAACTTGGGGATATTACATGACATCCGTCCAGTGAAATTGTACCGCACGTGACCCGTTTTAACCAATGGGCGCGCTCGAAAATTTATCGATGGGTTATATATCACATTACCCCTCGCTGCAAGCCGATAATCTACACTGATCATATGACCCTGCTCGCGCGCTCTTAATAAAACAATTGGGAAAACGTCACGTGGTAAGGGCCGGACATGTTGACGTACAGTATGTGGTTCTAATTGTGAACAGTTCTAATTGTGAACACTTTTCAGTAAAAGTACCGTTTTTATATCGTAAAGTTAAGATGGACAAAAAATATTTTACCCGAGCAAATATTGAATTATTTTCAATCATTCAATGCTATTTTGGGCTTCCTGACATTTATTCCGCGCAAAATTTCAACCTTGATGCAAGGTAAGCTGACGACTGTTGTTTACAAATTCGAATTTTAAGGGCGCCTTTAGGATTCTCAGTGGGGAAAGTTCGCATTTTCTTTCTAAAAACACAAAGTTTGGAGTTCGTTTTTATATGAGCTAAAAGGTAAATATTAACATTTTTCTTTACAAAACAATAAATCGAAAAGTGTTAAAAATGAATGAGTCGCATCGGAATGAAAACTTGTGCGTGATTTTGCGATGTGCATCTAATAGTAAACACGCATATGCTCACGCATAACTTGGCATTTCATAACATATGTAGTTCTTGAGATATAGAGTAAAATTGCCGCTAATGTAGCTGCACTGGTATAATAGCAAATATTGAGAAGGAAATATGTATGAGAAGTCCACGTTTGTGATACAAATTTGCGCTAATGCGTTGTTAGCAATTACACGAACGTCATGAACGGCATGCATCAATGAACATGCGAACACCTCAGCAATTTAGCGTTGCTGTCTGACTTCACTTCGTTTTAACATTTTCTATCATTCGTATCGAAATAACACGAACATAAATATTGTTTTAAGACAAGTTGGAACTTGTACATCGAATTGCAAGGCTATAAATCGATAATATTACACAATATTAAGCCATTAAAATGCAAGCCAAAAGTGTTCACAATTACAAACATTTGTTCACATTTAGAACTACCAACGGACATGATATAATAAAATATATTTAGAAAAGAATACAACGAAACTTATTATAATCACATGCTAGCTGAAGTGTATAGCTAATTTATAGGCAAAGGTTCAGGATAATCGTACCATATGTTGACGAGAAATATGTTGACGAGAAATATGTTGACGAGTGCAAAAAGTGTTCACAATTAGAACCACATACTGTACCCGGTCCGGAAAAAGCTGTCCGGCCCTGCTCGATTTTTGTCAGGATATTTGTTATGCTTTTTTAAAATTATTTTTTTAAATGTGAACGACAAAAGCCGAAAACAAAAAATTGATAAATTTTTTCGATTGATTCTTCTAGCGTAATCGCACGTTAGTGTTCACTTTCTCTTGGCTATGAATGATGTTTAGTACCAAAATGGTCCATATGAAATAGTCATATGATAAAATGCTTATTCGCTCGCTGCGCTCGTTCCGTACGGCATGACCTCGAGCCAAATATTTTCCCGTCCGGCCCGACCTAACTCAGTCAATAAGTACATAATATTTCATGTTTCAGATATCTGCGGTGAAGGTTGGACATACTTCAATGGGTTCTGCTACATGACCAACTCATCTTGTGCGCCATGGCAAGCAGCTCAGTCCAGTTGTCTTAACGTCAACGCCAATCTAACCAGCATTTCCAGTCAAGAAGAAAACACGTACGTCCAACATCGACACGGAGGTGACACTGGATGGATTGGATTCCAGGATATTCACAGTGAAGGCAACTTTACCTGGATTGATGGAAGTACGGTCAATTTTACTTACTGGGCGAGGAATCAGCCTAATGGTTACCCTGGTGACCAGGATTGCGTGCACACTCTGGGATTACGTCATGACTATCACTGGAATGACGTCACTTGTGGATCCTGTCACGCGTACACTTGTAAACGAGGTACGTTGAATGATTTGTTATTTATTGAGAAACAATTGGGCGAGTATCTATACCCGTTATTAGTACTGGAAGATGTATTTCAGCACATGTGATAGAAACTACAAATCATTGAGACATTTAACATGTCAATATATATATATATATGTACCCATAATGCTCCAGTTTCGAGTTGTTTAGACACCGCTGTACTCTTGACACAAGACAAATATGCTCAGATTTGGCCTCAATTCAGTGTAAATTATGCTCAAATACCAACGAGAACGCGAAAATAATGTTGACATTGGACAAGAGAAACCTTTTAATTCCAGGGATTATATTATGTTGGTTGAGGCTAAAGATGAGCAAGTGCGTCTTTTGTCAAGCAGTACAGCGGTGCCTAGCATTCCAGACTGAAGTATCGCATATAGCTAATTCAGCCAATCAAAACACTCGAACCCAGTCTTCCAACATTTGCCACATACCAGTTATTTATATCTATTGTTGTTGTCGTTTGTAGATATCGATGAATGTTCGTCTGGTTTCCATGCTTGTCATGCTGATGCACGATGTACCAATACTATTGGTTCCTATACTTGTCAGTGTAACCCTGGTTACTATGGTGATGGGCGCACGTGTACAGGTACTATTATTACTCAGAATAGAGAAAGATAGCCCTATATGCACAATAGGTGTCATAGAAGTAATTAGCATACTAGTCGAGAATAGTCCTTGTTCAGGGTCACTCTACAGAAGACATTATGGTATATGTCTTGTGCATGAAGCTCAACTAATTTTCAGAGACAGAATCTTACATCCAGTAATAATGGTTCGTACCAAGAGAAAATAAGTGGACAGAGACGGACATTCTTACTATAGGCTTGGGATATCTTAATTTCAATAAGGCTATTATTAGAACATGATATGCCAACCTCTGTGTAAGCAGACTTCCGGTTTTGTCAGGCATAGCATGCATAGGCCTTTTCACGGATAGACCGGAAATAGCTGAACGCAATGCATTCTGGACTAGATTCGGTACAAACACAATAATCTGGGCGCCATATTGGATCGAAGAACTCTGGAAGAACATAAACAAACTCACTCCATCATGCTTCGGTTTGCCGTGATGGGCTAATAAATATAAAGTTTATTATTATTATTATTTATTATGGGCTGCAATAACATGAGATATCGCGAAAGGTTCGTTGTATTGTTTTTATTTTCTTGAATTGTTTTATTTACACCATGATTTGTACAAAAATATATTTACAGTTTCGACCCTTAAAATAATTAATTGGTGCTAGAGTGCCTGAAATAGTTGGGAAAACTAATCAGAGTCAGGTGCTCTAGTTCACAGAGAGTTATATTAAAACTGTATCAAAGTTGGGTCAATAGTAATTACATATTTATCAATATTTATAGAAAATTGGATATTCTTGGTTTTCAATCAATCCCTTGAGAATCAAGAGATAATTAAAGACACGGCGGCCATGTTGGTTGAACAAACAATAGACACTAATGAGCAATCTTTTGTTGAAGTTCAACCAAGATGGCCGCCGTGACGTGTATTGCAAACCAGCAATAAGGAGAATATAAGGAGAATGATTATAAATATACTTAACGAAACACATGTGGCGCCTGGATTGTTGTGTTTGTACCGAATCTAGACCAGAATGCACTGCGCTCAGCTACTTCCGGTCTATCCGTGAAAAGGCGTATGACATTAGCCATTATCTAAACGAGCAGGGGACTGGGAACGAGTTTATTAGAATTAATGCAATTACGAAATTAAGTTCATGACGTGAATCAGCATGTTGAAATTAGTATCTGTGCAACGTTTGATGTGATTTGAGCGAATTCTGTCGGAATTATAAATGTTTGAAATTATTTTGTCCAGCCAAAATTTTACAGTGAATGTATGGTTTGGCTCAGAGGAGAGTGATCAAGGTTCGCTATGGATTGTGGGTCAAATTGTATTTCACGCTCAGTTGAGTTTGGTCGTCGACTCGTCGTGATAATAATAATAATAATAATAATAATAATAATAATAATAACCTTTATTAACGTGTCAAATTACCTAGCTTACACAAGTGTAAACTAATTGAGGACACCTATCTACCTAAAATCTACACCCAAACCCAAAGCTCCACCTAATTTCCCCAACCCTTCCCCACTTATTTAAAATCTATCTGGCGTTAAATATTAAAATTTAAAATGATGTCAAGCCGGCGCCGCGATACACATGTGGAGGTGTGATGGAATCGACGGCTATTGTGTCCTCCATCGAGCCATTTCGACTTGTGCCGAAGATTTGGCTTTAAAACGTCCAACCCGAAGGTAAATCAGTACGATTCACTACGCTTGTTCACTGACCGGAACTTGTTGATGGTTTCTTGTTGATCTAACTTTTACTGCTCTGACTTTTACAGATATAACTATTTCGAAAATTTCATCAGCCTTTTAATCAGAAATGAAGTCGTTCCAATCGTAGTATTTATCCAATAGTAGTATTTGATGGACAACTGCTCCCTGGAAAGGCCTCAATACAAAAACACAACGTAAACAGTAAGTCAAGTTTGGTTGTCAAATGTCCAACACAAGGATAAACAAATTATGCACGTGTGTCACAAGTGATTATTATTTTCAATTTAAATATAGGGACAGAGAAGACAATTTAAGGAAAGCTATTGACATGAAACAAAAGGGTTACTCAGAGGATGCAGAAAAGATTCTTTGTTGTTATTGCTGTCATGTCTAATCAAATGCACATCAATCAATCAATAATTATTATTTCCTTGCTATTGTTGGAATAGCATTTAGGTGCCCCCGGCCCATACACTGATTCCAAACATGGCAATCAATTTGAATAGCCATTGTTCTTGACTGTGACCCAGAATGAGGCTAGTCAGTCAAAGAACAATGGTTATATTCAAATTGGTTGCCATGTTCGGAATCTATTTTTGAATTTTGGTTATAACGATCCTTATTTCGTGTATGCAGGTTTTAATAAACATGAAAGTTGAATATATGGTGAAACCATATGAAGCGGATGCTCAACTTGCATTTTTAAACAAGGAAGGTATTGTCGACTTAGTCATCACTGAAGACTCAGATTTATTGCCTTATGGAGCTACTCAGGTACTTGAAAATGAGACAGTTAAAATTTTCCATATTTCATAATAGCAATAGACCATATTCGTTAACATTATTTTATTATGCAAATATGTTTAATGATATTCCCCCGCATGATCTCAGCTATTGCAAGCTATAGTCCCAGTTCAATACTGAGAATACAAAAATGGTCAATAAATGTCATGTTCTTTACTATCCAAGGTGCTTTTCAAGATAAATAGTGCAGGATGGGGTGACCTTATTCAACAATGCAGAGTTACGGAGTGCTTCAACATGGAAGTTCAAGATAAATAGTGCAGGATGGGGTGACCTTATTCAACAATGCAGAGTTACGGAGTGCTTCAACATGGAAGAAAACTTCTCCTTTGTGAAGTTTCAATACTTGTGTATCATTTCTGGCTGTGATTACTCACAATCTTTACCAGGCATATAAAAACAAGTTCTCTTTCTTATGCTTATATAAGGTGTCTAATCCTTTACCAATCAAACCAGTGAAATCTTTTGTAACATAACTTGGCTAGCCTCCTATGCAGACTTTGTGTAGCGCTTCCGGTTCCCATCATTCCTCCACTGCGTCTGCTCAGACTCGAACAACATTCCTTTCTACGAATTTGACCAATCAGAGAAAGCCCCACAAAAGCTTGTGGGTACGACCTTGACCTTGGCCGTCTTTTCCGCGAACAAGGCAATGAATCGGCGATGCATGGTGGAGAGTGAGCGTATGGATGACTGTTATAGAAAAGTGATAGAAAAGTAAGCCAAGTTTTTCGTATAAATAAGTTCAATATTCATCAGAAAAAGCCCATAGATGCCATAACTTTAGAAAAGAAAGACGTTTCTATAAATCTTCCCACTGATTCGGGAACATCGCTAGTATTTCAGGCTATACCTTTAATGTTTGATCTCGTAAATAACAATAAAGTGAATCATTGGATCATTTAATACTACCATTTGCAATCAACTGTGATAGCGTACTGAAACTATTTTGACGGTTGTGTCTAGTTTCAAGCGTTTATAGGTTTGCTGGCGGCGGCTTCGTTTGTTGACGTGAATGTTATGGTTTTGACATGCAATTTGTCGACGTTTGACAGGTATATTCTTAGCATTTTGGCATGGGAAACTACACGTTTAGAACTTATTTCATCTTTTATTAGTATTTTTACAGCCATCTTGAAACTTGAACCACTCTACTAAAAGCTGAAATAAGTTCTAAGTGTAGTCGGCAAGGTCTTTTAATCCATCAAGTCTGGCTAATCAAGGGAATATCCAACAGACATCTACCAAATATCCTTCAGGCTTGTACGGTTTTTCTTAGATTCCTCTTTCTTGCATATATAGTGTCAAATTTAAGACTTTCTTTGGCGTATTTTCTGTTTTCACGCGATACATGTACAAACGTGGGAAAATGAAAAATTTGCATATCACCTAGCAATATGATTGGTTGATAGAAAACAATGTAGAAAGGAATGTTGTTCGAGTCTGAGCAGACGCAGTGGAGGAATGACGGGAACCGAAAGCGCTACACAAAGTCTGCATAGGAGGCTAAACTTGGCATGATATCAGGGTTTATGTCCATTTGTACGTAGACTGTAAATAGTTCTTGAACCAGCTGTGCTCTTTGATTCTTTGTTAGAACGCCAAATGACTTCACAATTTCTTCAATAACTTTCCCTGGCAGCATGGATAGTAGTGGCGTAGAAACCAATGGAGAGCAGCTAAAAACATCAGTTTTTGGTGTGCTTTTAACAGTATGTTGGTTTTAGTTTTGGCTGAAGTAGCATATCTCTAGTGCATCTTCTGCATCATCAATAGTTAAATAACTTTGCTTTAGAACCTTCATGCATTTCATGCGACAAGCTGTACCTGTAACCATTTGTAAAACACAGCTTTACTAATGGGATACATGCACAATATCAACATTTCAAAGTGTATACATGTATAGATCTATATTTGTTAAAAAGAAAAAATGTAAGTCGCGAATCCCCTGCTTATTCCCTGCTCTGGAAGGCAAAGGGATGAAAGGAAGTGTATTCCCCTCGATCCTACCGGGAAACGAAAAGGAAACCTATAACCCTATGGACCAATGTAATTGACAACCTTTTTTGAAATAGGTATTATATTAATATAAACATGGTAGCCATGAGCCAATCACAGCATGCGTGATATCTTGAATATTTTATAATTATGTATATATCAAACTCACCAGTTCTGGGTGCTGCTCCAGAGTATTGATGCACTGCCTCGGCACATTCATTCCAAAAGGAAGAAATTTTATGTGTTGGCCATTCCCAGCTGTCACCTTTTGGCTGGTGGTAGAGAGCAATGTATTGTACCAAACCTTGGAGCTCACTCTTTGACCAAGGGTCCTGTGCTTTTCTTCCGATCACATTTTCCTATTGAACATTGTGAAAACAATCAAATTATAATATAATATAGATTATTATAAGTTAAAAGTTGTCTTAAACGATTATATGGTGCTGTTTTTTGTGATTCAAGATCGTGAAGATCGTAATGTTACGCGGGCAGTTTTCGCCATTTTGACTGACAGAAAGTGTGAAAGCGATGACAATCGTAATGTTATAAATTTACTTGGAAATAGGTCTTACCTGCAAATGACACTTGTTGTAGTCCAAGTTCTTCCATTAACCCATCGGAATGTGAAAAATATTTGAACAAATTACATATAAATGAACGGAAAGTGTCGTTTCAAAGAGGAAAACTATGAATTTTAATGAAGCGTTAATGGATACATCTTGTTGACAACGATCTTGTTCATGATTGGTCGGTTAGGTCATGTGACACTTGATCACCCTCCTCTGGGTTTGGCTGGACAACGTCAAAAAATTACAGAGTTTGTATGGGAAAATAGACATATTTGATAACCTCTAGCATCGTCATTAAGCCGAAGTTCACCAAACTTTCCAGACTAGCTAAGTTTGATCTGCTCTCTCAGAAAATGATGCCCACTTTTGCCAGTTTCTTATTGAATTAGTTTTACGGACTTGGTCCCAGTCCCCTGCTCGTTTTGGTAATGGCTAATTGGCGACACTGAAGTATGTCTTTGTTTACATCGCTCGGCGCTGCCACGGCTGATAAGACCTTGCACCTGAAGTATGCTTACACAGAGGTTCGCATGTTCTGATATTTTTATTTTTATAATTATGATAACGTTTTGTTGCAAATGGATGTATAATATAATCATGACTAGGAACAAACAAACGTTGGGTGACTTTAAATTTACTTTATCGTTTTTAGATATCGGCGAATGTTCCTCTGGTGTCCATACTTGTCATGCTAATGCGCGATGTACCAATACTCTTGGTTCATATACTTGTCAGTGTAACCCTGGTTACCATGGTGATGGTCGTACATGCGAACGTAAGTCACAAAAATTATCTTGAATATTAATTTGAACATTCGGGAAACCAATATATGACGAAAACGATTACGAATATAGCTAATAACTTTAGAAGAATGACTAAAACCCAATTTTGACTAACGTTCCTCATTAATTATTGTTGTGTTGACCAGAAAACAACTTACGACGCGTAACCATGGTAATATGATGTAATCTAATTTTACAGCTACTGTGACAGTTCAAGCGAGCTGTAGTTATTCGACTATAAATGGATATAGTGGTAACTTTACGTCACCTGGTCACCCTGGAAACTACGGCGATGGACAAACCTGCACATGGACACTTACATCCAGCACGAGGGTTTCTCTTTCATTCGAAAGCTTCGTTACCGAGTCAGGCTGCGATTTCGTGCGAGTGTACGACGGTGGCTCAAGTTCGTCCCCATCTCTTGGTGCGTTCAGTGGATCCAGTCTCCCTCCAACGATCACCAGCTCGTCAAACCAGCTTTACATCACTTTCACTACGGATGGGTCAGTTGTAAACACTGGATTTTCGGCAACATATCAAGGTATACATATATAAAGTTTTTACATTTTTATCTTCCTCTTGAACTATATAGGTTGAAAACCAAGCACGAGGTTTATAGCTACGATACCCTTTTCTCTTGTTTCCAAGAGGTCAATGAATCGCCACCTTTTGAAAAATGAGATTGCATTAACCATATGCAAAATTAAAAATGGCGGAATAAGAAATTCTCATTAGTCGGGCTTCCTGTGGAAGACCCGACTCTAGAAATGAGAAGCGTTCGTCGTCGTCGTCGACCCCAGAAAGCATACTGGGTTCTACAGCGCATGCGCCTTGTGCCGGCCGCTAAGATAATCACCGAAGGCTCAAACAACATGATTTATCAATACGAGACTGGTCGAGTCTGAATTCACAATTTATGTCGTCTTGTTTTCAAAATAACCACAATAATTCATAGAGATATGGATTTATCAATCCAGTACTAGTACTGCAAAGGGTTTAGAGATCTTCAGAACTTAGAACGAAGTGAGTTGATACACGCAGCCGGCGGTGAAGAGAAGAGAACAGTTGTAAGGTTTTCAGCCGACCGATAATAGTTTATGTATACGGTATTTGTATTTGTATGGATATATTTATGGTAACAAATAAACTATGTCATTCATGATTCGCTGAGTTTGTGAAATCGCAGTACTGAAATTACAAGGAAAGCAAGTTATATCGAGCTCGTTTTAATCGCACTATAAGATATCTATATTTAGTTCAAATAGGTTACATTTCATTAAGATTAGTATTGTAGAAGCGATCGTTATCTCGTCACGTCCTGTGTATGGAATTTCATGTATTCAGTAGAAGACATGGTAAATACTCTTGATGATTGTGATATTCTAGAAAAAGCTATTCTTGTGCTGGGAGATTTGATTATTGTACATATACAATACTTTATGATCATTCTAAACCATAGTGCGTTAATGAATTACCTTGCCTAGGTCTTGCCTACGTGTTTGATGCATTAGTCTACGGCGCGCGGGCTCTTAGCTTGCTCGAGCTTTATTGCCATTGACAATATTTCATTGACAATGGATATATTGGTCGAGAGCAAATCAGATTCAGTCGAGATTACCGATCGCAGCAACCACTGCTTCCTTTAAGAAGCCCGACTTAACGCTACAAGAGCGTCTAGTTAATTCAATCAATCAATATATTATTACCCTTCGCAGGAGCCCATTTCATAACTATAGAAGCTAATATAGCTGAGTAACAATATATATCTATACACTTAGTTTAAAATTATCAAGGAGAATTAAAACATAAACAACCTTTATAAGCTATAAGGGAACAAAAAGGAGACACACTAATTTACGAATTACGAACATAGAAACGTACAATGGGTACAATTGGTACCGTAGTTATTTTTGCAAAATTCTAAGTCAATTCTACAGAAACGTAGAAAATTTTCTTACTTGAAATAGCAAATATTTGTATGAGAAATTGAACTTTGTTCCTTCCATGCAGCCTCATTTCTGTGCAATTTGTAGATTAAACAAGACGCTCAATGAGCGTATACTCGGGCATTATGACAAGTAGATCTCTATCTTTGCTCACCAACACACACCATTGGTAGAACAAGCCACAGCTATCTCAAAATTGACAGACGAAGAGAAGAGACTATAGAGTCATTCTTCCGTGACAATCTCCGATACTTGACCCTTATTTTTGATCATACGTCCAATGCACGTTATGACAATGACAATGACAGTTGCGTGACGAGATAGATAGATAGACACCTTTATTTCAACTCAAATAAAACAGCAGGGTAGTCCAGTCAGTGGCTAGTAGCCTCTGATATCAAAAGGAGCCCTGCGACACATATACAATATACATCAGAAGTACATAACTAGAAGTGTCCATCTGTATAATAGATCTGTCATACATCAGATTAGCGAGTGAGCTATTTTTAGAACTGAGTTCAAGCGCGCGCTCGATGATGTGTTGTGGCGTTGGCACGCACATTTGGCGCGCATTTCACTGCTAAAATGTTTTCAAAACCAGTCAAATTAATCCTCTTCTGTTTTGCCATTTTTCTTGCTCCTTCATGATCAAAATTTTATGAAATTTCAAACATTTGTCTGATTAGTTGACTCCAATTACAATTAATCCGTAACTGAGCAAAATCATCGAATCAGTACGTACTTGGTACGTCTTGAGGTTGCATAGGTCAGATGGTTCTGATAACGCCCTTCGTTTGTTCGTTGTAATTCAAGGCGCGTTTGTTTTTGTTAAATATATTTAAGCTTACAAAGGCTTCAATAGCACTATTTTCAGTCAATCATGCTTCTTCATTTCTCTTCTGCATATTAAACACAACTGCTTCTCTCTCGAGACAGCATGAGCTTCTACACAGCACTTCTAGTCGGTAGTCTTGGAACGATGAGTTAGCACTTCTATTTTTAGCGAGTTTTGGGACAGAGTGTAGCTCGCTCCCTTATCTGCTGAGTAATCTTGGAACTCGATACGATCAAATACTTCGCATTTTTTGTACCGATACGATCAAATTCTTCGCATTTTGTCGACTACGAAAAAAAAAGGAAAAAAAAGAGCGCATTTTAACTCGGCCACTTCCTCCGGAAGTGCCCGAGTAACAAGACGCTCCATGAGCGTATACTCGGGCATTATTAAAAAGGATAATGCAGTAGCCGAAATGATATGCCTGTAGGCTTAATCGCTAAATGTTATAACTAAACAAACCAAGACGCGTCCCGTAGCTAGACAAAGTCTCAGACAAGTGATCGAATTTCGTAGTGACCTCAACACAACAAGATATGTGCAGGCCGACGTTATCAGAACCATCTAAGCATGAATATACGTCCCAAGTACGTTTCGCAGATCTCTATCTCTGTTTTACGAGTTCTTATGTACAAGCCACAGACATCGGTATTTGACATCGGTTAGAAATACACTTTCAGACAGAAATGCAAGCCCAAATAATATTCAGTCTCTATTGGGATTTGCTTAATTAACTTGAAGCAGGATTACTGAAAACAACTCGACTGGCTCGACTGTTTGACTTCTGTAGCTTTCTATCGATTAGATGTATTTTTACATCGCTGGTCGTGAGTTTAAATACAAGGATATAACTGTACACGTACTATTACAACTGATTAGCAACAAACATGGCATAGCGAGATCATCATCATAATAATAATAAATAATTTAATACTTATATAGCGCAAAAATTACATGTAAATATGATCTAATGCGCTTTACAGAATTAAAAAAATAATAATAATCTTCTTAAACTATAAAATATGAATATGAAATTATGAGTTCATGATAGTTTTTGAGTTCATTACTCGTGCCCAGGCCTTTACTCGTGCCCAGGCCTAAGGCCGGGCACGAGTCTAAGAATAGAGTTGGTATATATTTTTTTGTTGGTCACCGTCGCGAATTGGAAGAATAAGACAAAGAGTCTGACCACAAGAGAGATTACAAATCACAAACCAATCAGGAAGCACCGGAGGTCAAGGGGCAAGTTCAGCTGTTAAATTAAAACTCACGTAACTCAAAATCTAAATATGTTTTCTCGATTTTGCTAGCACTGTTAACCCCCTTCACCAGCCGTTTATACAAATTCTGAGCTGGCCGGTATTATGTTGTCGAGTGCCGAGTCACTCAACAAGTAACCAAACACTGTTGTGATCACTATAATCGTTATCTCAGATCTAAACATAGAGAAATGTTTAAGCAGTGAATACACCTATGATGACTAAGCACAATCTGCAATCGAGTGGAACTGGGAACGAGACCACTAAAAGCTGATCTATGAGGTTTTATCGACAGTCGACCTCTTTCTTCACAAACCTTGCTCGGGAAAGGTAATGTCGTCTTGCGATCGTGAGAAAAAATGGTTTGAAGGAAGTATGTCTAATACGCTTATCTCACATACAAATGCACACGCCGTTAGCGGTAGACCTACTCTAAAAGATGTCAAGCGTATTCGGACCAGGTCGTTCCGCGGACTCAAAATCATATCTGAAAAATCTGAAAAAATCATATCAAAATCTTATGAAATATCAAATGCAAGTGAAAAAACTGTGAACACAAACTACGACCAAAATGACAAAACAATGACCATTGACTTGATAACTAACTCTGAAGCTGAAAAGAACTACTCTGATTGCAAGAAAACTCAATGTTTTGGATAAAATTGGATATTGGATATTAGAACTTAAAAGTTCTAATATTATTTAAAAAAATGCTTTGCAGTGCAATCGAATTATATTGTATTATAGGTGAATGATAGCTCTAATAGTTGCCAATGTTTTATGGCAATTGCATAAAAGCAGAGGAAGTTATGACCCAAAATTTGTCATGCAGCCTCATTTCTGTGCAATTTGTAGACAAAACATTTTTTCAGTGAGTTTGCGATGGTTTCATTTAAATAAACGGCCTTTTGGTGTATTACTAAACTATGTACGGCCTTACAAAAGCATATTGCAATCACTAAATCTTGTTATTCTAACATTGATAATTCATGAGGAAAACAAAAAAGAAATCATCAACTTTAACAGCGATTTTCTCAAGGAAAATTACTCGTATCTTCAAAATGTTGGTAAAGCAGGACATTATAGACCTGTACGTTGTTTCGGCTCGTCATTGTCAATCTGATAAAACACGGCCTCTCTCTGTACATTCATTTCATATTTTCTTCAAAAATATTCAAGATTTTAATAAGTTTGGTCAAGAAAATCCAAGTTAAAGTGTATGCAAATTAAGACGAAAATATATCCGATTTAAAAACACCGGTCATAGTTACGGTTTTTACGGTTTTCATTGTATTTTGCTCATTAATTATTCATACGTTTTTTGAACTACTCACTACATTAAACACGAAACCGCGCTATAAAAGGGCCTGTGCCAGGCAGCTATCACCTTCAGTTGTCAGTCATCCATCGTACTGTCAAGAGCTCTGGATCGTAACAATGGGCGCGAAATTTGAATTCAAAAAATTGAATTTCAAATTTTTGACTTTCTTCGTTCTTTTTAATAACATCAAGAACTCATTTTCAAAATCTTGTTATTAGTTTTGAATGATCAGTTTTGAAAATATTGATATCTAGCTCAGTTTTATCGAAGTCCAGCTGAATAATAATTATGAACTTTGAGTCGTTCAATACGACATGAATACGAAGATGTTACTCCACCATTTCAAATTGATTCAACTGAGCTGGAAAGGTGTGAAATGAAGGCGGCCCAGTCCCTTTTATAGCGCGGTTTCGTGTTTAGGTGGTTCCCGCATAATGAATGACGAGTTAAAAAATACGGCAAACCGGTCATTCATTATGCGGGAACCACCTTAAGCGGCCCTCTGTTAAAGTGCCTATGAAACGAAAATGTCGATCCTTGTTTTATTGTAGAGTATCGTTGTTTGGTCTTTCTCTGAACAGTTGCTGTATATAAACATCGACTTTGAGTATGTGAACATTTTCTTTTCGCGGTTCGAAAATTATCATTTTCAACCAAAATGTGCGACAAGAGACTGGGCCCTTGACAATGGCTCGGTGACGTCAAGAGGTGTGCATGCCTTTGTTTGCACAACTTATGACGTCACATTTCTATAGTTTAACCGAGCGGGAATTGTCGCACTTTGCAACCCGAAATACGTCCAAGTTCGTGCGCGAAATAAAAAATGTTCCCGTAGCTCAATTCACTTTTTATTAACGCCATGTAAGGTCACTCTCTATTAAAATAGAGAGTGACCGCTTAAAGTGCCTATGAAATGAAAAAACAGACCCCGTTTTTATTTGCTACTACGAAAGTTTACTACAGTCAACTCTCTCGTAAGCGGACACCCTCGGGAATTGAAAAAAGTGTCCGTTAGTAGAGCTGTCCGCTTATGAGAACTATTCCCTTAAGCGGACACCAAAGAAAAATAGGGTGGATGTCCGCTTACGGGAGAGTTAATTACGTTTTAATCGGTAGAGAAAAATAGCAACTGAACCGTACACCTTGCTTCCCCACGAACAAATGGAGATTTGACAAAACCGATCCCCACTGTTCTGTTGCTCTGTAAAAGGTCATATTTTTGTTGATTTATTGCAAATTAAAGACAAATTCCATTGCCGAAAGTCCATTATTATATGGTGTCCGCTTACGAGAGAGCGTAAACAAAAGAAAAATCCAATTTTCATTTTCAAAAGTGTCCGCGTCCGCTTACGAGAGAGTGTCCGCTTACGGGAATGTGTAAATACAGAGTTTGACTGGGAGGTAAAACGGGGATTTGAAAAGGTGTCCGTAAGTAGAGCTGTCCGCTTACGAGAGTGTCCGTTAGCGGAAAGTTGACTATATTTGCTTGTTTACATGGCGTTAATAAAAAGTGAATTGAGATTAAAAGCGGTTACTTTCGCTCAAATTCCCGGAAATCGGTTCCCATACTTACTGTAAACTTGACCTTTATTAAGCGGTCACCTCTATTAAGCGGTCAGTTGGTTATTTCCCAAGGGTGACCTCTTGATAGAGGTTTGACTGCATGTAGCATTTAGCATGCGATGTTTGAGTAAAACAATGAGACTGATTAATGAGCATGAGCACTATCTTTTATTCCATTGATTTTGGCATGAAATTCCAATTCGTATCTTTTATAACTAGTGATATCAAATGTCTTCGCTGTTGTTTTGTCATTTGAAAATGTATTTTTAAAGATTATCGATGGGTCGTGAAGTGAATTGTTCTCTACCAATATTTGATAAGCAAGAAGGCCCTGCAATTGTCAGACACTTGATCCTTTGCTTTTCTGGTGATCACAATGGAATATGCGGAGTAGGAAAATTCATTAAAAAGATGGTAAAGTGTGCTTGTAGAATACGCCATTTTGCTATAATAATAATAATAATTTATGATTTTTGTATTTCTTTCTTTCGTGAAATTTCATTGGCTAGAACGTCCGTTTTCTGACCCTTCATTGAATATTTGATCAACGAGAAGAAATAAATGCTTCTAGTTATTTTATAAAAAATAGAATTTCGGCTCGTGATTCTATATTAAATATTTCCTCCCAAGACTGTTGTCCTTAGAATTTATACAATACATTTGATGTGATGGTATAAATATTGACGTCAATATCTTTTTGTGCATGGGCATATATAATCTGATCATAAATCATATTAGGAAGGAGATTGCGTAGCACTAGTGAAATAGATAGAAATTGAGGAAAAGTTGAAGTGCTATAAAGATACCCATCACATTCTTCTGAGCGTTGGCCCTAGGAAAAACAAAGTAGTTTACAGACATGAAACTTTGCATGAAGGGAATGTTTGTTCATATTAAAAACATGTCAAAAGAACAGCTTTGTAAAGTAAGTGTCTCAGAATACTCTGCCAGCTGAGCTACCAGGCCAGACTGGAAGCAAGTCATGGGTAATTAAGACGGAAAATCGCGGCAAATAACATATACACAATGCAAGAGTACTAGTACGAGTTAGAGTACTATAAAAATAGTTCAACTTCAATTTCTAATTAACAATTAGACTACGAGTTCGAGGTTTCTATTTAACAATTAGACTACGAGTTCGAGTTTTCTATGTGTCAATAGTCAACGAGGCGCGTAGCGTCGAGTTGACTATTTGAACTCATAGAAAACGAGAACTCGTAGTCTAATTGTTTTAGTAGAAACCAACTAGCATACTACCTTCGAATTTATACCAACATTTATTGATTTTTCGCTTTGTTTTTGTTCAAATCGCCGGCTTTATCGCTACTCACTATCTATCACTCAATAGATAATAATAATAATAATAAGTATTTATATAGCGCATTTCACCGAAGTCTCAATGCGCTTTACAATTGAGTAACTGAAATGAAATAAATAGTGAGTACGTTAGCCAATCAGATTGCAGGATTCGTGATAGTATGCTAGTTGGTTTCTACTAAGAGGCAATAGTCAACGAGGCGCCGATTCAGTGGGCCAGTAGAAAATGACAGAAACAAGCAACAGACAATAATTCGTCGAGAAACTCCTCCGAAACATTTGCAAAACGCGACAAAGAAGCAGCCATATTGTTTGTTTACCGCTACTCGGGGTCTGTGAGCTGATAGACCAATAATAGCGAGCCAATCAGATTGTAGGATTTGCGATAGACCACTGTATGGTTTATGCTAATAAACAATGATATCCCCGAAGTGGAGGCAGTGAGTAGTGGTGGATATTTACCGATTCGCGAGTCCTCACTTCTCACCGACACTGAGGGGGTAATTGTTTTAGTATTTACCAAATCAGTTGGATAAAAAATGTAGCTGTAGCTGTAACTGCAGCGAAACTAGCCACGAAACGAGACGCCATTTTGAATCTCGTCCCAAAACAGTGAATAGCCAAGGATATTCCGAGTTACGGGAGTCAATCAAAACATGCCAAAATTGCTATCCACTGATTTGGTAAATACTAATCAATAATTCAACGAGATGTTGTGTGATTATTTTCAGTTAATATTTCGGTAGGTATCCACCAAGACCTTCGTCAGTAAAACAGTTACTGACTTATCCTACAGTCCTACAGTTTCGACTGAAGGGGTTACGGACGTTAAATACGGCTTTTACTTACTATTATGATCACTTTGCCCAGTCTTTGTGGATGTAGCTATTTTGTTAAACGCCACGTATATAATTGAACTCTATATTGACTGATTTTCTTTTCTTTCTTTCAGGTGTTTAGAGGTCTTACATATACACCTAATTGCAATAACATTCTCATAGAAAATTGAAAAAATGAAAAAAGCCACTTAGGAATTAATTAGCTCAATCATCATAGCTTGCATAGTTCTTTCAAGAAGTGTGCAGACTTATGCTATGATAAGGAAAAGTCTAAAACCTGTTATTATACCATGGTATTGAGAATTATATGAAAAATCCTAGAATGGAGTTTGAATGTCCAATTAATTCCTAATTGGCTTTTTTCAGTTTATATGACAACGTCCTTAAGTGTATATTATAATTTCTGAGACTATAGCCGAATATGTTTACATGTCATCACCAGTGATAAAATAAACCCTGCATTTAACAACACTACAGTTTGACCATTCTATACTACTCGCTAAAAGTTACCTCGCCTCCCCCCACTGAAAAATTACGCCCCTCAAATAAAATAACCAAATTTAAACAAAATACAACAACAATGTTGTGTAGCTTACGTCACTGATCATACGTATCAGCAAACGTTCCCACGTTCCCACATTCAAACAAAGTTGTGTGGTCGTAAAGGCCAACGTAGTATAGTAGTTAAAAAGATTGGGAGCCAAGAGAGGATTGTCCAATACACACGACCTGATACGGATGGCGAAAGTTGGTTTACCACGGTATCAGATGGTGAAGTCATTAGTATGCACAAGTACACATAACATTAAAGTGCACATGAAGCGATATATTTTCTTTTGAAATTCGATTACATATGAAGTGACATATGAAGTGAATAGTGGGATGTTTCAGTATTTTGTGTTTTGGACTTTGCATTTGCGAGTTATAAAGGTTTGAAATCGTGATATGCTAATTTACATTTTTGCAAGCAGTACTCTTCTACAAAATAGAAAAAAAGTTTAACATCATTTATATAGAGTGCAATTTAGAAAAGCGTGAAATAGTACTCACTTTAAATAGTACTAATTATAAAATAATTTAGATATAACGCGCGCTCTGATTGGTTAATTACCATGTTGATATGAGGCTATGTAAACATGGTTCATGACCTTGAACAACCTTGAAGCGATGCAGTGGATTTGATTGTAAAAATAACTGCTGACCACAAATGTATTTTTTTCTGTTGTCAAACATGTTTTATTTACTAAACAAAAGCCATAGAATTACAGTTTTTCTTGTTACTCGGGCCCTTCCGAAGGAAGCCCGAGTTAGAAAATACACTTTCTTTTTTTTTTTATTATTATTTTTTTCAGGTGATGGAATGAAGAAAAAATGCGAAGAATGAAGAAAGAATGCGATGTATTTGATCCTATCGAGTTTCAAGATTTCTCATCATAGATCTTCAAGCTATTAAGTTCAGGATTGTAGTTGATCATTCCACGATGAAGCTAAGGCGCGTTTGCTTTTGTTATAAATGAAACGACATCTTTCAGAGTGGGCCCACACGAATAGCCGTATGCTTTTGTCTGTGAAATGAGCCTGTTTAAAGCCCGTGTTTTATCGGCTGTTCTATAACGCCTTTCCACGAACTCGAACTCATATCCAAAAATGAATTGAGACAAAGGCGATCGAGCAAGGTCAATGTTCGAAAATCCGTGTTCTTTTCAGTAAGATGACAGTTGTAAAGTGATCCTTATCTGAGTCATACATCTATTACGCGACCTAATTTTAGAACCGTTGATTTAAAACCGAATTTCCACGCTCAAAACAGGTCAGTGAACGGCAAAAATACAATCGAAATCAAAACGTCCTTAGAATTTAGGGATCTATTATAGAAGAAGACGCTCAATGACGAGGGAGTCTTGTGTCTGACTCATAGATAAAGATCTCCGCGGACTCTTGTTATAATTAAACTCACGACCAACGCCGTATAACGGTCATGTATAACTCCATCTATTGACAGAAAGCTATATGTACAGAAGTCATGCAAACAGTCGAGCCAGTCGAGTTATTTTCAGTAACTCATGATGGATGTTTATTTTATTCCACGTTTGAAAAATTCAGAAGGAAAAGGAATCGTAAAAATCGTACTTCAAAACTACATCAAAGCATTTAAGGCAAGCAAGGTCAATGTTCGTAAATCGAGATCGTATAGCCCTTCATCTGGCAGACATATAGTCTCCCTCGTCACGCAACTGTCAGTCATTGTCAGGTCTCTCCTCACGCAACTGACATTGTCCTTTTCATAAGCCCGAGTGTACGCTCATTGAGCGTCTTGTTTAGTTAAGTTCAAGTTCTATCTAGATGTGATTTTGATGATTTTAAACCGAAAATTAAGTAATTTTGCAAGAATTGAGCTTCAAGTTCATTCAAACTCGGCCGGCAAGAAACTCGACGAATCGTCCAATTATTTCTGTCCACAATAACGAAGAAAACTAAATATAACGGCTCAGTTTTCTCAATCACATATTAACCATTTTGTAAGTTATACTTAGCTACGCATTAGTCTTATATTTTTTCAAGTGTACGACTGAAAATATCAAGAAAAGATAGCCGTAAGCTTATTTATACTCACAAAAGAGTAAAAACAGAGCGATTCTTGTAGCTGCACGGTGGGTTCGCTAGAACATTCATATCTCTAGTAAAATATGTCAAAGAGAAAAAAAACATCTTCAAATGTCTCAGAAACGTCCATCGTTTATACATTCTTGTCGAGAAAAGCGACGAAAAGATTCAAAAATACGACAAAAACTGTGGATATTTGGCTACCTGACTTCGTGCTCCACTTGATTCATCAAGATGTCAAATATTTCAGAAAGTTTGACGACTCTTCGTCATTGATCGTGATTCGGCTCAGCTTTTCTCACTTTTCTTCGTGTTTCGTGTTCACAGGATACAAAAACAAAGTGTAACAAGCATTCTTCTGCAATTTTCTGACAGAAAATAGCATTCTTCAAATCGTTTTTCGTGTCAAAACAGTAAACTAAACAAATAAAAGTTGTCGAGTCGCCTTGCCATTTTGATTTCTTTCGTGAGATTTGATTGGATGATAGGCGATTTCTGACGCTTTTCAGGAGAATTGAAATTTTGATCACTAAAATCTCGCGTAAATAAAGGAGTTTTACGAAAGAAATCCTTGTAGTTATTTTATGAAACAAATAGAAAACGTTTTCCCGTATTTACATAGCCTGATATAAACACTCGGGAAAGTTTGGGAGAAGTCTCGAGCTCTGTGTAAAACCTCGCCGGAGGCTCGGTTTTACACAATAGCTCTCGACTTCTCCCAAACTTCCCTCGTGTTTATATCAGGCTATGTAAACACGGGAAACGTTTTCTATTTGTTAAATAGTGCTATTTCTATTGTTTTCTATTGTTTCATTAGTGCTATTTAGTACTAATTAGTTATTTAGTTTTCAAGCTTTTCTAAATTGCACTCTAAGTTATAGAAAACTTTTTGCCATATTATAAAATGTCAATAATTTGCACAAGGGCACTTTTGTATAATAAATTGCAACCTTAATGACATCACCAAATTAGCATATCACGATTTCAAACCTTCATAACTCGCAAATTCAAAGTCCAAAACCCAAAATACTGAAACAGAAAGAAAATCGCTTCATATGCACTTTAAATGATAATGCTAATTAATATGACATAGACTTTATGGTCATAATGCATATTAATATGACGTCATAGCCTTTATGCATCTCCCTTTATGGCATCATTGTGAGGATGTTTTTTTTAGCGGATAATGAGATGCACCGTGGTAGAGTGATTCCAATAAATCTGGGCATTACTAACTACACCAATACACACTATTAGACACTCACTCTTTTGTTTTCTTTTGTTTCTTTGCATCTAATAAACACTGACAGCTATTTAGTAGTGCCCAGGTTTATTGGAATCACCCTACCATCCGTCACCACTCGTATCCGATGGTGACCATCCAGCCAGCCGGTCCTCTGGCAAAGACCGTTTACGATATTTGCCGTTAATTTTTTTTAGCGGAGTAATGAGATGCAACGCGGTACCATCCGTCACCACTCGTATCCGATGGTGACCACCCAGTCGGTCCTGTGGCAAAGACCGTTTACGATAGTTGGCGTTAATTTTTTTTAGCGGATAATGAGATGTGGAAAATATATATGCGATATGCCACAGGGCCGGCTGGATGGTCACCATCGGATACGAGTGGTGACGGATGGTACCACGGTGCATCTCATATTATCTGATGGTGAAATTGGTGGTTTGGTCACCCTGTGGCATATCGCATATATTACAAGTCTTTGCCACAGGGCCGGCTGGATGGTCACCATCGGATATGAGTGGTGACGGATGGTACCACGGTGCATCTCATTATCCGATACGATGGTGTCCGATGGTGAAATTGGTAGTTTGGTCACCCTGTGGCATATCGCATATATTACAAGTCTTTGCCACAGGGCCGGCTGGATGGTCACCATCGGATACGAGTGGTGACGGATGGTACCACGGTGCATCTCATTATCCGATACGATGGTGAAATTGGTGGTTTGGTCACCCAAGGTGGTCGCTTACGGGAGCTTCGACTGTATGAGCAGCTCAACTTCCGGTGAATCGTATTATTTTCTATTTCTATAGCTACGAGTTGACATAGAGTTATTCTTGTCATTTTCTTAGTTTTCTTCGATAAATGTTGAAGGTTATATATATTTGGAGAAGAAATCGTCGCAAACAATCCGCAATTGTATGTATTTATTGTCTGAAATAAAACGATCCATTGTGATGAAGTTGGAGCTTTATTTTCGACTCTCATTTGCTACCGTATTCCGGTACGGGAGTAGAATTTTAAACGGCCAATGCAAAGTCGTAAAAGCGGTAAGTATGGTAGGACAACCAAACATCAAGACAGCGGCATAAGATAAAACACGCTTTATTCCAGAAATCGTGGAAAAATTCGACTCGTACGAAAAACAAATGAGATTCGGGACCATTCGGCGCACGGCAGTCGAGAATACTTGTTTTATGATTCAAATGAGTTGTGAGTCATGAGTCAATGAGTCAAACAATAAAATTCCTAATATTTCAAAATCAATTATTGCTGGATTGTTGTAAAATAAAATAAATAACTGTTTATTTAAGTGTCCAATGCGTTCTAGCGTTTGCACACTAATTGGGGGACACTGTACTCTCTCACACATACTACCAATACATTCTAATATTCTATACATACAACTTCCAGCTCACTAGTTCGTTTTTATTGAGGGAGGAAAACCGGATCAGTACCCGGAGAAAAACCCTCGAAGCATGGGAGAGAACGAACTGACAAACTCAAAACACATGTGATCCCAGGTCCGGGAATAGAACCCGCTCAAGCCACTTAAGGCCTGGGTCAGGAGCTTAAAACGTTTTTTTGACGTTGAAACGTGGAGACTTGACGCAATTAGATGAAACTTGGCACAATGTTAGAAAATATCAGGACAATTAAACTTAACTTCATTTTAAGGGCTAGAGTGATCACGTGACCACGTGATGTCATTATTTATTATACAAAATTCGTTTTTTTCTCCGGCGACGAGTTTTAATCACAAAGACAATACGATGTGCCTAACGTACGTCAATTACCGAGTACTACGAACATCTACCTAGCTGATAGGACTTTCTTCAAGATTTAAGGGGATATTTGCGAAAACAGGTCACGTGACCTGAAATTTTAAACAATTTCCCTTAATATCTCTTTTACCGACAGCAAAGCTACAATCATCTACCCAGTATGTTATTTAGCTCTATGAAATGCATTGATTTTGATATTGATTTTTTTGCCACTTACAAAACTCGCTACCGGATCCACGAATTAGTATTTTTCTTGAATATGACGTCATAGATCACGTGACCACAACAAAAAAGCAAAACAAAATTTTAAGGATGTGAAAACTAACAAAACATGAAAATATGACTTGAAAATGTATTTCCATAGTCAAGCAATTCTTCATTCTGTCCTCAAGGTCAAACAAGGTCAAACCCAGGCCTTAAAGGAGAACTGAACCCTAAGATCAACCTTTTTTTAAAACATTGTACAAAGTATGAAAAACAAGTTTTTAAAGGTTTTTCCCTTCTATGATGCGTAGTTGTTGAGAATTTTTATTTCAAAACTTCAAATATTTCGCTTGGTACGGCGGCTCAGATATGGGCTGTCAGCGGATTTTTAATGAGTTCGTGACGTCACACCTGGGGAAGCGTGCTGGCGTGTTTCACTCGGGTCTTGAGACGCTTTGTCAAAATGGTGTATTGTATGGCCTGCAAATGTTCAAATGATTCTAGAAAAACCAAAAATATAAGTTATCATCGCTTACCAAGGGACAAATCACTCAAAAAGGTTTGGCTGGTGAAAATTTCAAGAGAAAATGTCAAAGACACCGAGGATACAGTCTTGTGTTCGGAGCACTTCGAACCGCATTGTTTTGATCGTGATTTACGTGCGGAACTGACAGGCTACAAGTCCAAAAACAAATTGAAGCCCGATGCTGTACCAACTATTTTCAGTCATCGATCGCCACCATCAAAACGTCGACGTGTTACTTCAGAGAAACGGCAATTGCAAAAGGCAAAAAACGAGGTAGGAATTGCTACACTACGATGCTCCATGTTTATATTGTTACTAACATGAAACCATAGTTACTATAAGCTTACATTGTTATACAGTATATTTAAAATTGTCTAGATCGTTTGTCATCACTTTTAACTCATTTAGATCTGTTGGATTCTTTCTTTAGTATTTATCATCCCTCCTTCAAACACCCAAGGCCAATACCATCGAAACAACATCGCTTCATGTACCAGCATTGAGTTCAGAGCCTGAAGAAACATCAACATTGAGTTCAGAGCCTGAAGAAACATCAAGATTGAGTTCAGAGCCAATACAGATGTCAGATGTACATGTACCTTTACTGGAATGTTCATTGCCTAAGAACCCTGATACGAACCCCTGATACTAACTCGCAAAACGCCATACAAGTAGATTCCAAATCATGTCAAGTAAATTTGAGGGGAAATGAACTACTCCTAAGAACTGTGGCAACTCAAACAGATGTAACCTATGCTGAGTGTTCTGAGTGTTCCACTCAGACTGAAGAAGAATCCTTACATGTACATGATATAAATTACGATGATGATGCATTGAGCTCATCACAAGAAACCACATACCCAGACAGCACACAGTTTCTTTCACCACAAAAACAACGACTCAACACCCTGCTTTCAGAGTATCCTAATTCAGAAACGTCAGACAGTCAGAGCACTTCAGAAGTGGAAACAGATCTGGAATGGCAAAATATAAGTCCCCAAGAAGACACCATTTATTTGGTTTTTGAACAGAATCTGTTTCAACTGTTCAAAAGATGTCCACAATGCGGTGCTACAGTCATAGAGAAAGATACGTCTACTCAAGGAACTTTACTTTGTGTTGTTCTAAAATGCCTAAATGGCCATATATATAATTGGAACAGTCAACCAATTATTGGTCGTATGGCAGCTGGAAATCTTTTGGTGACGTCATCCATTATTTTAAGCGGAGCTACATATACCAAGACCTCATGTATGGCCAATGTTCTAAAATTGCAGTTTTTGAGTGAAAAAAACATTTTGCAATATCCAAGATGAATATGTATTTCCTGTTGTCAATGAAACCTGGTTAAAAGAACAAAACATTGTTGTAAGAGCCCTAGAGAATCGTGATGTCTGGCTTTCTGGAGATGGTAGATGTGACAGCCCTGGATTCAATGCTAAATATGGAACGTACACAATGATTGACCAACATACTGATAAAATCCTTGATTTCAATGTTGTCCAGGTTAGCGAAGTTGGGAGCAGCAATGCCATGGAGAGGGAAGGGTTTAAAAGATGTATGAACTGCTTATCACAGATGGGAGCCAATATCAAAGTTGTCGCTACAGATGGCCATATTGGTATTGCTGCCGACATGAAGAAAGACCACCCTGATAAGGAGCACCAACAAGATGTATGGCATATATCAAAGCGCATCACAACAAAATTGTCAGAGAAGGCCAAGAAGAAAGACTGTGGTGAGCTCTTTGCATGGATCAAGGCAGTGTCCAATCATCTTTGGTGGTGTGCTGATACATGTGAAGGCAATAAAGATGTTATCAAAGAGAAGTGGATTTCATTGATCTACCATACTACCAATATTTATGAGTGGGATACTTCAGAATTGTATCACAAGTGCTCTCACCTACCCATTCCTCATCAAGAAGCAAGACAAAAACGTTGGCTCGAACATGGCACTCCATCACATGAAGCCTTGAAATCAGTTGTCATGGATAAGAATATCCTCAAGGCCATCCAGAAACTGACTCTCTGTTGTCACACTGGCAGTCTAGAAGTTTATCATAGTGTGTTACTAAGCTATGTCCCCAAGCGTCAACATTTCTCGTATAAAGGCATGATTGCAAGGTCCCAACTGGCTGCTTTACATCATAATGCTAATACAGAAAGGGAGCAAGCTAGGTCATCGAGGGGGGAAAATGAAGGAGAGCTGCGGTATAAAGTTGTTTTTCCTAAACGCACAAAAGAGTGGGTTGCAAAACCCATCAAAAGCAAGCCCACAAGATATCACCTCAGGCCAATACTTGATGCCATTGTTGCCAGAAAGAATCAGGCTTATGATGACAGAAGTGAGGGAGTAGATACACATTGCTAACAATATTGCACCAATCCCAAGACCTCCAAAAGAAGATGTGGTAGCAAGGCATACAACAAGGTTTTCAAGAAACTGACTTTGAACTAATTTCCAAGTTACAGGCTTTCTTGTAAATATATATATATGTAAATATGTAAAAAATATTCCATATTAGTAGAAACCAACTAGTATTCTATCACTAATCCTGCAATATGATTGGCTAACATACTCACCATTTATTGCGTGATAGATAGTGAGTAGCGAAAAACCGGCGTTTGGAACGAAACAAAGCAAAAATCAATAAATATTGGTATATATTCGAAGGTAGTATGCTAGTTTGTTTCTACTAAAACAATAATTAGACTACTCGTTCGAGTTTTCTATGAGTTCAAATAGTCAACTCGACGCTACCCGCCTCATTGACTACTAACTCATAGAAAACTTGAATTCGTAGTCTAATAATAATATATTATTGTTAAATAGTATCGGTTACCACAAGGGATCAAAAGCAATGTATCACTTAAAAATGTAACGAGAAGATATCTCAGTTTGATTGCCATGTTATTATGGATATTTCGGTCTTGACATCTGTAGATGATGGTCTCTAGCTAGAGAAATATCCATAATAACATGGCAATCAAACTGAGATATCGTTATTTCTTTCAATGTATCACTTGTGCAAAACAATATATTTTTTAATTTTCTCAAGACATGGCATTACATATTGAACAAGTAAAAGCATACAGTATGTATTACTCACTCAGTATGTTTAAATCAGCTACCACGTAGTGTCTGGTAAGCAATTGTATTAGAGTGGTTTTATTTAACCCGTGAAATGGACATTGGTAATATATCTCATGCAGTAGACTTTGTTTTTGTATTGACTGTCAGATATTTAAGTATTATATCTTGTTTATGGGTAGAATAAAATCACTCGACTAAGTTGTACAAAACTAAATTTTCAAAAAAACCTCCATGTAAATTGATATTAATACTATTATAATTATTATAGAAAACATTGAGTTAAACATGGGAACAAATATCTCACGAGTGAGTAAATAAAAATAACCTTTCATATTATAATAATATTATTCTTGATGTTATTATTATATTTTTTTCAATAAGTGTGTAATTTTGCAATCTGATTGGCTACCAGCCATTGTCGATAAGTGTACAGACACATAGAATAACGAATCACTCACACATGGAGCCTGATCTATATGCGCTTTAAACAGTTTTTCAAACTCAGTATTTGTAAAAAAGAAATTGCAAGCGATTTACCATTGTCTGTACTCTTGAAGTCAAAAAAATATACTAATACATAGCTAATTAAAAAACAAACTGCATGTAAACACTGCAGCTGAAGTTGTGATATATTATATACTAGAGGTTCTAGACAAGTATGTAACAACTTTATTGTGCTCACTTATAATATTATTACAATTTATTGAGATATATGCATATCTGTGTATACAGACACACATATATAGATGTGTATATAATTACATTGAGATATATGCATATCTGTGTATACAGATACACATATATACTGTAGATGTGTATATAATTTAATGTTGGAATTTGAGTTGAGTAGCTATGGTCAGTCAGTTATCTATTGCTTTGATGAGGCTAAACCCAGTCAATATACATATAGAACCAAACCTCCTGTGAATAATAATTTATAAGCTGGTTGGTAAGTAGAAAGTTACAATAATTAATAATAATAATCATCTTTATTCCTTATACCGTCATACTGATACATTGGATTTACAATCAAATCTATACGTAAATATATATACTAAGATAAAAGTCTATGAGTTAATAAGTGCAAATAGATGTAGTTTAAATGTAGTGAAATAAAGTTTATTATTATTATATAGTACTTATCTAATACATAGCTAATTAAAAAACAAACTGCATGTAAACACTGCAGCTGAAGTTGTGATAAGATATATTATTCTATTAGAGTGATTCCAATAAACCTGGGCACTACTAATTAGCTGTCAGTGTTTATTAGATGCAAAGAAACAAAAGAAAACAAAAGAGTGAGTGTCTAATAGTGTGTATTGGTGTAGTTAGTAATGCCCAGGTTTATTGGAATCACTCTATATCTAGGAACTATCAGTATTACTGATTGGTAGTATTTACTTCTGCCTCTTTGAATCCAACGTAAACACCACTTTGCTCGGGAAAAGTGCTTCTAACTGCCTTGACAACACAGGACGGAATAGGTCGTCTTGTCCTTTTCCCTAAATATCCATGAACCCATGTGGTGAACTGTCGGTATGCCGTCAATCGCCAGGTCCTACGAAGATTGGTACAGTATTAAAATCACATTCATGTAGGAATAAAGAGTTTTTAAATTATTTGTTAGTTTTACAAACCTATTTTCGATGCTATCTTGCTGTGGAGTACAACGTGAATTGTGCATGGCGACGAGTGCTGTCTTCAAAACATCATGGTCGAGGCAAACAACAGCAAACTTATGGTGATCGATTATGCAGTCTACTCCTATGAAAAGATCAATGTTAATTTATGTTTATAACTGTATCTACCATTTCTTTTCAATACAAACCTGAACTATCGAACTTCTCATTCAAAACATCCAGCTCTTGACAACAAATGCTCTCTAAGTCTGTATCCATGGAAATGCAGTTTTCACAACTGCACCATTCTGTAGTTCCACGTCTATCATTGCCGTTGTTTGTATCTGGCTCTTCTTTTTCTGACTCGTCAGAGACCGGCTCTTCCCCTTCTGGATATGTAGGCTCGAACTGGTATGGTTCAATGTTGATTTTTGACATTATCGTGCATCAGCTAGCGCTAAACTACAGCTTCAGACTGTTCGATCGCCGATTCCCCAGGTGTGACGTCACAAGCCCAATACAATGACCGCTGACATATTTATTTGAGCCCACGTTGTTGAGAGCAAATTGGCGAGAATTACGTCAAAGAAAAGTCATTTTACTTCGTTAATTTACACATCATCGCAAAACAACCTTTGGAATATCATTTAACCAACTTTCACAAGTTTGTTCAAAATAGGTTGATTTTAGGGTTCAGTTCTCCTTTAAGTTGAGCGGGACACAGAGGTGACAGACCGAGGCTCTCACCACCCGGCCACCCTTGCTTCCCTGTATTGAATCACCAGCAAGTGTGTGACAAATTTTAGCAGCTTAAACAACATGATAGATACATTATAGACAAATGTTCCAAACAGAGATTTTACTGTCATTTTAAATTTCGATCAATTTAAAGTTGTGTTGCATGTATCGTTTCATGAACTATAATTTGTAAAGTGGAACTCAAGTCTTGAATAAGTCTCCACAAACCTGAACATGTACATATGAATAATTTAGACTGTAGTCCCTGAATGTTTATTTCTATATGTATAGTTTCTCGTGGTGCCTGTACATGTACATCAGTAATTTTCAAATGGTCAAGCAACTAGTTAATGGTGCCACCACAGGGATGGTGCAACAGTTTTTAAAGTGTGGGGGCTACAATATTTCCCTCTCCACCTCCACTCCCCTCTAAGCAATGTACCTCATATTAAAACAAAATAAAATGTCATCTTCTTAAAAAGTTTTTTTGTCGCGAATAAAAATTGTTCGCTCATGCAGGAGGGATACTTCGTTGGATAGTTCTCTCATCTTGTAAAAACTCATGGAATTGAAGAGGTCTTTGACAAATATTTCCAAACACTGGATTCTTTCATCTCTTTGTATTCAGGATGGCTTGGGAGGATAGAATACTCTTGCTCCATTACAGTTGGGATCAGGTCCAAAAGTTTCTCTTCTGGATAGATTGTTTTCATGCGAATACGAACCGAAACCAACACATTCTTCCAAAACGTGCTATCTGCTATCTGTTCGCAATTTTTGAAAGGAGCCATCTCCCAATTCTGCTTTCCATACCGTCGCGCTTGTTCTTGCCCATGCTCGAGGATCCAGCGGTTTTTGTCCGCGCTCCGAAGTCACCGGCCGAAACAACCCGCTGGATAAATTACCTACTAGTACGAGTTCTGGGGCGTGATACGCTCTCAAGCGGATTTAGTATAGCTCGCATTTCACCTAAAGAAATGTCAAAAATGAAGTGATAACTGAAGTCCAGATTGTTCATAATGATATATACGCTGAAAACTCTGTATTCCGTACTCGTGGTGCGTATTCTTTCAGTTGGCGGTACTTGTAGCTTCAAATCGTTGCTGGCCTCCCAATTCAAACAACACATTTATCAGCGCTAAGGATCGGATATCACTAGCAAAAATATCAAGCTTTTGCCATATCCTGTCGGTAGCTGTGCAAATACATATCATCCTTTTTTTAAACGATAATTAAACGCTTCGAGAACCATGAAGGTCCATGAACTGTTCTGCCCGGCTTTAGGAAATCGATCCCGGGGAAAAACTATAGAGTACGTGATCGATCGCATCACGCAAATGCATTTCTTTAAAACATCCGTCAACATGGACGCTATCTTTGAAAATTATGGTCGAGTTTTGATTGGCCCTCTTTTTTACCCTCAAAAAGAGGGCCAATCAAAATCAAGATTCGTATCACGCCACAGAACTCGTAATAGCAGGTAATTTATCCAGCGGGTTGTTTCGGCCGGTGACTTCGGAGCGCGGACAAAAACCGCTGGATCCTCGAGCATGGTTCTTGCCCTCTAAGCAACTTTAAAAAGTTCATAAAATAGGAATCGGAACAGACATTTGACCTCTTGTAGTTTCCTTGACCATATACATACATCTAACTCTTTCAGTCGTTCACAGAGATCGCCTATCGTATGCTTGATTTTCTTGGGTTCACTGTTCAGCAGCTGTGTGCACGTGTTTTCGTTTTTTTCTTGGGCTCCAAGGAGGAAGAATTCGACCACTTCTCAGTTCCATAGTAAATGTTGTGTCCGAAGTTTTGTTTTGACTTCAACTGCATGAGCTACTAGCTATGAAACCGAAGCTAACTTCTGGCTTGTTATTGTTTTGGAGAACAAAAGGGTCTATTGTTTGTTGGTTTTTGGCTTGTTCAGACAGAAAAGTTTGCATAACTAATTAGCGTCGTTTTGACTCGTTCACTGGATATAGATGAGTTACTGGAATTACGGTGGCTTTTTAAGTCTTCTTCGAAACAATAGATCTCTCCCCACCCCTCCTCCGTTGCCTTTTGGATGTTTAGCACTAATATTCACATCAATTATTCATATTTAGCACACATATATTATATTTAGCCCTAATATCCACATCAATTATTCATATTTAGCACACATATATTATCTACTCATTAATTATTTATATTTAGCCCTAATATCCACATCAATTATTCATATTTAGCACACATATATTATCTACTCATTAATTATTATATTATTATATATTAGCCCGAATATTTTATAACCCGGCGCGTACCAACCCTCCTATACTACTAATATGTCACAATTTCCAGCACTAGGGCAAGTGGAACTGGCTCAGTAGATATTTAGGTCAATAGGCAGGTGTATTAAACTAATGTCAACAATCTCACAACAGCAGCACTTCAAACGTGCAGTTCAAACAGAAATAAGTCACAGTTGGTTGCTGTAATTCAGTCCTTTGCCAAAAACAATTGACCAGAAATACAATATCGGTGCAAGAAAACAAGTTATTGTCATTGATAACTCAGAGTTTTATAAAAACGAGTTAAATACATGAAAAATTCAAGATGAAAAAGTTGTTTCAGTTTAATTTTGTACACACGAGAATAGCCAAATGTGCATAAGGCTAACCATAGATTTCACATTGTTGAGCAACTTTAAAAAATTGAAATTAATTAAGACTGTAACATTTTTCATTATGTGCATGCACATGAGACATTGTTAGATACTATAATTAATATAATAAAATTAATAATAAAAAATAATTATTAATAATCATAATAATATTATTATAATAATATTCATAGAAAATCAGTCCTTCTTATATAACTCTCCTAGTTATATTGCTTTCCTTAGCATGAAATAAATGTCATTTTCGTATCCAATGTAAATTGTCAGAGTTGATCTGCAGTAGATAGGCAATAGACCCTTTTAGCTTGGGCGTAATGTTTTCCCATTTCAGACCACGTGTCATTCCCCTGAGTATTATTTATTTCTTTATCGGTAACGCTTGAGAAGAGACATTAATATGGATCAACTCAAAACAAAGAATCTAATACTCATGAGAATGACACATGGTCTGAAATGGGACAACATTACGCCCAAGTTAAAAGGGTCTATTAGACCCCATAAATCACAAGACATACATGTACATGTATTTATTGAACACTCCTGATTATTTCTTTCATATAATGCTTAATTATATATTTTTTTAAACTGCATATAATAATAAGCAATTATTGGATGAGGCTGAGTATGATATGAAGAATTATGTAGACCGAGGTGGCTGTTATCCGCCGAAGCCGAGGTCTGCATTATTCTTCATATCATACGATAGCCGAATCCAGTAATTGTTTTATTATTCATTCAAAATATATAACATAAAACATGATTAAAGTGATTTATTCTTTATTGAATTATAACTTAAGACTGTGTTTGAACCCATTTTTCCGCCCAACAAACGCGCTGTGACCTCAGAGTACAGCCACAAAAAAATGTAGGACGATGTGTGACGTCAGAGTACAGCCAAAAATATTGTAGGACGATGACGTCTGTGCATGGAGAATTGACCAGGGGTCCTCAGCCAATCAGAAACGAGTATATATTTTGAATGCATAATAATAATAATATATATCTGACATTTTACACCCATTTTATTTGAAGCATGACTGTAATAAAATTTAAGGAAATAAAAAAAGTTTGATTTTGGTCACTTTTTCATCAATCACATTTGTGTGCGCAAACCCACTGGCGGGTTATCAGCAGTTCCCAAAATGTTGATGTTTTGATTAATCACATATTTTTTGCAAATGGATGTATTTAGAACTTTTAAATAGATTATACAAATATGTTTATACTTACTTGACTTTTGTTGCCAGTACTAAACCTTTCAATATTACCAAAGGCCAATGCATTCATTATATTTGCAGTTCTTGAAGACAGGACTTTTCCAGATTCACCTGACACAGCTTTTCGAAATACACCTTTTTGATTGAGGATGCTAAAGGAAATGACTGTTCCTGGGGTGATTAGAACTGTCTTCACCAATTGTTGGTAGGGTGTGAGTGACTGTGACTGTGACACATTGTCGTTGAGGGCATTAATATTGGTGTTGAAAGGGTTGAAATATTGAAGTGCACCTGAAAAAAGTAAAATCCAGGTTACATTTTATCAAACAAAGCATTTATTTATTATTATTATCTTAATCTTCCTCTTTCAAGAAAGTTATTATTGGGGAGAATTAGATAGTCTTATACTTTTTGATTGGAAATGAATACAAGATTTTGTTCGAAGTTGCACCTTCTCCGTACTGCATTGAAAACAGGAATTCTACTCGTATTTACTGTGATTTCGTCAATGAAGCCGTTTCCGAGTTATTACAACGTGGTTGTATCAGAGAAACTGTTAATCTTTCCGAGTATCGTAATCGTCTTCATGTGGCCGTTTAGTCGACAGGCAAATTACGACTAATTTTGGATCTCTCACATTTGAACAAAATGCTAGTAAAAAAATCGGTCAAGTATGAGGATTTGAGAACTGTTCTGCAGCTATTTCATGGTGATGTTTTTGTGTTAACATTTGATTTGAAATCAGCATATCATCATGTTGACATATGCGAGGAACATACTAAGTTTTTGTCTTTCAAATGGCCTTCTCGTACCGGAGAGGTGAAATTCTACGAGTTCAAAGTTCTTCCTTTTGGTCTCTCTTCAGCCACCTATATCTTTACTAAGTCAATGAGGCAATTAATCGAATTTTGGAGGAGCAACGGTCTCCTAATATTACTCTATTTGGATGATGGTATTGGAGGGGCCCATTCCCAAGATCAAACCCAAGCCCTAAGTTGTTATATTCGTCAGGACGCCATTAATTTCTTCTGGTTTCACCATAAACGAAGAAAAGTCTAACTGGGTTCCATGTCAGGAAGTCTGTTTTCTTGGGATTATTTTGAATTTCGAAACTGGCATGCTTTACATTCCCAATCGAAGGATTGAGAAATTGAAAGTATCATTGGAGTCATATATTTCCAGGCGTTTTATTCGAGCACGAAGTTTGGCGTCGATTACAGGTCAAATTATTTCAATGTCATACACCGTTGGAAATGTTACTAGGTTATTAACACGGAACTGCTATTCAGCTATTGCAGAGAGATCCTATTGGGACGAGCCTCTTGTGATTTCCCCCGAGATTCATCAAGAACTTTCGTTCTGGTTGAATAATATAGTGTCCATTAATGGTAAAGCTATGATTCCTAAATCAAGTACAGTAGGTTTAGTGTATTCAGATGCTAGCAGGCTTTGGTGGGTTTTCGGTCCAATGTGGTCGAGAGTGTGTCACGTGCCAGTTCTTGGAACAGTGAAGAGATGAATGGAAGCTCTACTTTAAGAGAAATTTTGGCCGTCAAATACGTTTTGTTGTCTTTAGTCTCTAAGCTTGCAGGCTCTTCGGTCAAGTGGTTTACGGATAACCTAAACGTGCCTCGAATTTTGTCATGTGGGAGTGGTAAGAGCCATCTGCAGCGCGAAGCTTTGTCTATCTTTCAGATTTGTTGCCGTCACAGCATCTCTATCGAAATGGAATGGATTCCGCGCCATTTGAATGGCCAAGCTGACTATCTTAGTCGGATCTACGATGCCGATGATTGGGCCATTTCTCATCCATCTTTTAGTTCTCTTGATGCCATATGGAGTCCTCATTCAATCGAACGCTTTGCCAATCACCTGAATCACAAGTTGGTAAGGTTTAATTCTAGGTTCTGGAATCCTGGTTCTGAAGACACCGATGCGTTTGTGGTGGATTGGAAAGGAGAAAACAATTACGTTTGCCCCCCAATTTCATTGATTCCTAGAGTGATTCTTCACATGACCAATTGCTGCGCAGTTGGAACACTGATAGTTCCTTTGTGGACTTCGGCGCCGTTCTGGCCCATGTTAACTCATGATGGCATCCATTTCAGGGACTTTGTGGTTGGTTTTATGGACGTACCTACATGCAAAGAAGCTTGGCTTTCTTTGTACTCTTGGCCGGCGTGCGGTCTCCAGCCGAGCACGCCGCATCCAGTTGATTGTTTGCGTTATTGATAAGTTATCCGCACGGGAATGATTTAAATAGTGACTGTTTAAGAGAGAGATTTTTTCGCGGTTTGCAAATTAGCGAAAAAATGTTCTCTCGATGGTATGTAACTATCTTGGGAATTGTTTGTGAGTACATAAGGAGTGTTAAGGGTATGGTAATTCACTTGGTGTTCTCTCTTGGAGCCGCTTACTTAAATTTAATTTATCGGCCATTCTTCATGTTATGGTTAATGGTTTTGAGCTCTATTACTTATTATTTGTACTTATTTCTCTCTCTTCCAGGGGAATTTTGGAACTGTTATTCATATGTTTGCCGGCGCTTGCCAGCGGTTCAGCGTTGTCTGGGACCAGGCAGTCTCTTCAAGAATGTTATTCTTATAGTTTTTGTTCAATATCCTTGTGTGCACCATTTGTTCTTTTATTGGATTAAATAATTTGTTTGTTTACGTTTTGCCTTTTTCTTATTTTGTCAGAGTTCCAAAGAGAGACTGTTTGATATTTGGAAATACTGGGCTTTTGTTTACGCCTTGAAGAAGCAGGTGGTGCAAGCTGCGCGGACGAAGCGTATTTGAGACCATTTGTCCCCAGCGTATAATATTGGGACCATCTGTGTCCAGCGTTTAATTTTGGGACCATCTGTGCCCGCCGATTCTTTGGTAACCATGGTAATGTTGTGCGCGGTGCTTTTCTCGAGGCTACATGGTTGATAAGTGTCAGTTTGTTTTAACAAGTTTATGTTCTGTTAGATATTTTTCAGTCTCAGATGTGGACGGAGTTCGACGCGTCGATCCCAGCCCAATTTACAGGATGTAGCCGGGAAGGTTAAGGATACGGTCTTCGCGTCCAAGGCGGATGGAACTGTACGAACATACCTAGGTGGCTTTAATCGTTGGAAACGTTGGGCTACCTCGAATGGTATTGGTCACCTTCCAGCTAGTCCATTCCATGTTGCTGTTTGCTGTTTACCTTCAGCTGGTCTGCCAGGAAGCCAGTTCCCCTTCACCAGTGCTGACTGCTGTTTATAGCATCGACTGGGTCCACAAGCTGTCCGGCTACGAAAAAGCCTCTGGTCATCCTTTGGTGCATGGAATCGATGATGGGTGCGTGTCAGAGGATTCTGGAGAGACCTAAATGTCGCAAAGAGCCGATCACAGCTGAGATGTTACACGCGTTGGCATTTAAATTCAAAGATAAGTCTAACGTATCTGATTTGCGTACTCTTGCAATGTGTTTAATTGGGTTTGCAGGATTCTTTCGTTTTAACGAGTTGTGTTCCATTCGTACCTGCGACATTCAGTTTTATTCCACGTACTGTTCTATTTTCTTAGAATCATCCAAAACAGGCCAACTGCGAGAGGGATCTTGGATTACTAATGCAAGAACGGAGAGGGATGCTGGTCCAGTGTCTGCCTTGGAAAAGTACATTCCTATTATATTTGCTTAAGGTGGTTCCCGTATAATGAATGACCGGTTTGCCGTATTTTTTAACTCGCTCGCTCCGCGTCAATATTGCTTGGATTTTATTATGCTTAACACAAATACTAATTCAACTATTCTGCTTTTGGAAGGTTTATTCAAAATTATCATTGTAAGCCGCGTTTGTGAATGCCAGCTGATATTCAAACGACACTATTTTCACTAAAACTGCTGCCAAACGGTTTTCCCTCGTACGATTTTTTTTAAACTTCGTGAACGACCTTTTAAGGTACAAAAAGTTTAAAAAAAATCGTACGAGGGAAAACCGTTTGGCAGCAGTTTTAGTGAAAATAGTGTCGTTTGAATATCAGCTGTCATTCACAAACGCGGCTTACAATGATAATGTTGAATAAACCTTCCAAAAGCAGAATAGTTGAATTAGTATTTGTGTTAAATAATAAAATCCAAGCAATATTGACGCGGAGCGAGCGAGTTAAAAAATACGGCAAACAGGTCATTCATTATGCTGGAACCACCTTAAATTGTCGGATGGTAAAGGTTTTTAAAAGTACATTTCAGCAGCTGGTATTCAAGTCGATGATGATCTCCCAGTGTTCCGGGCTTTGGTACCCCCCAAGAGCTCCTCAAAAGTTCGCAGCCAAGGAATCAGCTACACCAGAGCCCGAGAGTTGGTCAAGGAGGCTTTTTGTGACACCACAGACGTGTTCAAGATCAGTCTTCACAGCCTTCGAGCTGGCGGAGCTTCAGCCGCTGCTAATGCTGGGGTTCCAGATCGTTTATTCAAAAGACACGGACGATGGGCTAGCGAAAACGCGAAGGACTGTTATGTCAAAGACAATATCCATTCTTTATTATCTGTGTCTCGGGCATTAGCAATTTAGATGATCGAACCCAGCAGGTCGAGTGTTATAATATTGTGATTCATAGGGCTGGGGTTTTTCCCTTATACACGTTGATGCGCTGCGAGCGCGCTTGGGTTTTTTCATCCTATGGATGCTCGTTCACACCCTCTGTATTAAATTGCCAATCAGCTAAAGTTATTTATTCTACTACATGTACTAGTTAACAAATCACCCATGTATAATATTACACTCGTGCGGTCTCCAGCCGATCACGCCGCATCCAGTTGATTGTTTGCGTTATTGATAAGTTATCCGCACGGGAGGGATTTAATAGTGAATTTAAGAGAGAGCACGTATTTTTAACTCTTCACACGAAAAAAAAAATCCCTTGGAAATTCATTGGAAATTAGATGGAAAGTTTCAATTTCCAAGGTTTTGGACATATCGAAAGAATGTCCTAATATTCCCGCGACAAAGTTTTAGCAACCATTCTTGGCATCGACTAGTCAAGTCCCGGACTCACAAAGGAATTAGATAATCGATATTTGAACATGGCGGCGCCATACATTTACTGTAAAAGCGAGGCATATTTGAAGGCTCATATCTTTGAAATGAAACATCGTTTAGCCCAACATTGGCAGAGGTATTTATCTTGTATATCTCTTTCAGAAGAAGGTACTTTGGTTTTATTAAAATCAAGGAATATTTTCCATTTACGTCAGCGCCCACCAAGAATATTTATTATTTTATTTGCATAATTAGGTAAGAAGACTAAGAATGTTATGCTTGTCAAGTACACATTAATGTCATATAAGTACACATTTGGCTGAAGTAAATGGAAGAGAATGTATTTTTTAAGAAGAAAAATAATTTATGAAAAAGGTTCAAAAAACTACTTTATTATTATTGAACTTCGCATAACTGTTTAATAATGCATTGCAAACTATTATTAATTGTTATTGTATACTGCTTTCAATAGGACAACTTCATTTTAAATCGTTCAGTATCTACCAGAGCTGCTTGGGGATGGATCTCATACCAGCCTTGGCTTCTTTGGTTTGGATACTTTCATGTTATTTCATTCAAACCAAATGTGATAATCTTGATGTCATCAAATACAGTGCAGCCAACACTTCACTCGTGCGCGATACAAAAACGCGACTTAATTTGGCCGATTTTGTCAAACTTCAGAATAAGTATTTAAGCGTCACACCGTTCAAAGTCCTGCATCTCAAAAAGAAAGAAACTTGCCTGTTACGTTGTGTTGCAGATCTCAATTGCCTGTCTTTAAATGTGGCAATGCTTCCTGATGCCAATGGACAGTACAAGTGTGAATTGCTTGACAAAGTATTGTTCCACCAGCCCAACGAACTGAAAAACATATCACAGTTCCTCCACTTTACATTCAATGTGAGTCTAATTGTTACTTGAATATTGTTTTTCAATGAACTTTGTGACAACGACTAGATAGAGCTACGGCTTTGACCTCATTTTTCTCATTTTCGTCTCGTTTGAAATATCCATCCAGACCAAATGTTTATCCAAGCCATGCAATCACGGAGTTTGTATTCCACTCTACACCAACGACACCTACACCTGCAAATGTCCACAGCGCAATATGGGAGTTCATTGTGAGAAAGGTACTGGGTTTATATATATTAAAACTCTTCGACAATTATTATCGGTTACATGTCCGTACCTATAAGATAGTTTGTCCTAAGTGTCGACGCATTAATGTCATGTCTGTTTGTAGATGTTAGTTTATATATAGCTTATTTCTCACCTTAAGTGAATTTATATTCATATATATTAATTTTTCATATTTTTTTTCATATTGGGAATTCATCAGGGGTCGGGTATACTGGGTTATATTCTTATTGGGTGGGACGTGGTGTAAGGTATTTTAAAGGGGATTTCGTGTCCTATTATACAACACCTGCCTTATGGGCGAATCTTGAAAATAAAAAAAATAAAAATGAAAATAAAATGAAAACATTCCTTAATGAAATAAATGTACATGTATTTAGATAATATCATATTTTAGAAAAAAGGGGATTAAACCTACTGGGTTTCCAATATCAAAGCAAGTTATTGATTTTGTTGGCTGTTAGGATTTCTCCTAATGTTTTATGTGATATTTATAAAACGAGAGGCCGTGTTGTATCGGTGGACATAGATACGAGGCGAAGCCGAGTATCTATATACCCGATGTAACACGGCATCGAGTTTTATAAATGACTTCTAAAACCCAACATTCATTTAAACTGCTATTTAATAATTTCCGATGGAAAAAGTTAAAGAAAATCACAAATTTGTAGGTAAGAGATGACATTTACACTGCGATCATGTGCACTGAACACCACAACTCGTCCCACAGTTTGAAAGATATATTGTAGGTGTCAGAAGGAACCGAGTAATATTATTCCAAAAATGCCTATATGAAGTAATGTTTCAAAGCCGAGAATGAGGACTAGACGGGGTTTCCAGTCCGAGGCGAAGCCGAGAGTTGCAAGATTTTAGCCCCGGAAAAGCAAGAATTCCAGTCTGCATATTCTCTGCTCATGCGCAGAGTCGAGTACATCGTATATAAATAATATCCCACATGTGTTGGACTCTTGAGTAGCATGAAGTAGAGCCTGCTTTCAGATTGAATCTCATTGGGACAGAGTGGTAGTCCCGATGATTGTTATATGAGGGATAAGAACTCAGGAAGAGTACTTTGAAATCCATCATTTCAAAGTCCTTGGACTTTGAAATCATTTCAAAGTACTTGGACTTTGAAAGAAAGACTCTTGAGCGGACTTTCCGGGGTTTCCAGGTCCATCATGTGACCGGATTTGATGCACCGGATTGGCTGGTTACCTCATGAATAATTAATGAGTTTGAGAAGATCAGTGATGCGACACTAAAACTGAGACCTTTGCATACAGGCCTGTGTTTCGGGTAGTCAGTTCTAGAACTGATATAGCGAAACATGAGTGTTCTATCACTTTTAGTTACAACACTCATGTTTATACATGAGTGTTATAACTTTGTATAGGTAATCGCATGGGGCCGAGTAAAATTAAGGATTAATTTCACGAGTGTTTTCAAAGTTTCCCAATTTGGGAAACTTTGAAAACACAAGTGAAATTAATCTTTAATTTTACGAGGAACCATGCGATTACTTGTTTATAACATTGAGGGCAAAATCCAAGCGCGCATTTATCTTGGAAGCCATTCGACTGCTAAGCGAAATAATTTATTCACAAATCGACAATTCAAAGTTGTCAAAGTTCAAAAGCTTGACAAGATTATTCACTAATTCAGCGAAGAAAAGACTTACATGATTGCTAAAATGCATGGAAAATAGCTTACTAGCTGACAAGAGCTAAGTTTAGTCAATGAGAAAGTCAATCTGAATCAGAATCCGTCTGAATTAGTCGCTTGAATCGACGAATTTCTTCCTGTTTTGTTAGACTTTTGGACTTGTTTGGGCGCTTTGCCATTTCTCAGTTTTCGAGCTTTTCCCTCTAGGACTTTTCTCGAATTTTGGAATTCGACGTCTTTCAAGATGGACTTTCCATAATTATTTCCTTTTAAACGCCGCTCTATTATATAAATGCTGCCTGCATAACTTTTAGGGAGTCAGGCTCGTACTCATTGCCATTGTCACGGCGTTAATTTAGTCTATTCGTCGTTTCCAAATAACTATTCAACAACACTACTAACGGCCTTACGAAGCCTTCAGTCTTGTTATTCGTCATTTGCAAAGAACTAACAACAACACTACTAACGGCCTTACGAAGCCTTGTATCACAACACTGTGAGCTTTGAAAACGAATTCGAAGAATTAGTACAGTATGTGGTTCTAATTGTGAACACTTTTTGCACTTGATGATATTTCTCGTCAACATATGGTACGATTATCCTGATCCTTTGCTATAAATTAGCTCTACACTTCAGCTAACATGTGATTAAGTTTCGTTGTATTTATTATTGAACTTTTCTAAATATATTTTATTATATCATGTCTGTTGGTGTTTCTAATGGTGAACAGGTGTTTGTAATTGTGAACACTTTTGGCTTGCTTTTTAATGGCTTAAATACTGTGTATTATTCTCGATTTCTAGCCTTGCAATTCGATGTACAAGTTCCAAGTTGTCTTAAAACAATATTAATGTTCGTGTTATTTCGATACGAATGCTAGAAAAATGTTAAAACGAAGTGAAGTCAGACGGCAACGCTATTGATGCATGCCGTTCATCACGTTCGTGTAATTGCTAACAACGCAATGGCGCAAATTTGTATCACAAACGCGGACTTCTTATACATATTTCCTTCTCAATATTTGCTATTGTACCAGTGCAGGTACATTAGCGGCAAGTTTACTCTATATCTCAAGAACTATATATGTTATGAAGTGCCAAGTTATGTGTGAGCATATGCGTGTTTACAATTAGATGCACATCGCAAAAACACGCACAATTTTTCATTCCGATGATGCTTGTTCATTTTTAACACTTTTCTAAATATTGTTTTGTAAGGAAAAGTGTTATTATTTACCTTTTAGCTCATATAAAAACAAGCTCAAAACACTGCGTTTTTAGAAAGAAAATATGCGAACTTTGCCACTGAGAATCTAAAGGCGCGCTTAAAATTCGAATTTGTAGACAACAGTCGTCTGCTTACCTTGCCGTCAAAGTTGAAATTTTGCGCGGAATAAATGTCAGGAAGCCCAAAATAGCATTGAATGATTGAAAATAAATCAATATTTGATCGGGTAAAATATTTTTTGTCGATCTTAACTTTACGGTATAAAAACGGCACTTTTACTGAAAAGTCTTCACAATTAGAACTGTTCACAATTAGAACAACATACTGTACTATAGTAGGCTCGGCAATGAGCTTTGACAACGAAGAATAATAATATATATAAGTAGGCATAATTAATATCAATGGATATCAGTATTTGATAGGCAATTGATACTCACTCAGATTTCCTTGGATTATCAATTGTTATCTCAACACGTAAGGAAGGTCAGTTTTTTTATTATTACTGAATACATTTTAATAATAATAATGAATTTCAATTACTGAATCATTATTATGCATGATTTACGCATACTAATGACTTCACCATCTGATACCGTGGTAAATCAACTTTCACCATCCGTATCAGGTCGTGAGTATTGGACATGTATGATAACCATAGTAACTTGATATAATTTCTTTTTATAGCTATTGTGTCAGTTCAGACGAGCTGTAATTATTCGACTATAAATAGCGATAGTGGTAACATTACGTCACCTGGTCACCCTGGAAACTACGCATATCAAGAAATCTTTGCTTTTTACGTAGACCAGCTACGGGGACTGGGTACGAGTTTACCGGTCACCCTGTGTTAGGTTTCCCAATCTTTTTGGCCGTGTTACAAAATGGAGGACAATGTTTACATTCATTTACTCGATATGTTGTAAGTTTGGATGGATTTTTCGATAAAAATCGTACTTTTAAGCGAAAAATATTTACAGGGTTTCCAAATATGGTAAGTACAATGCCCAAATATGGACATAGGAAAGCTGGCCGAGCAACAGCACACTTTAATGGGGGATTTCTTGATATGGAAATGAACAAACCTGCACATGGACACTTACATCCAGCACGAGAGTTTCTCTTTCATTCCAAAGCTTCGCTACCGAGTCCGACAAAGATTTCGTGCGAGTGTACGACGGTGACTCAATTTCGTCTTCATCTCTTGGTGTGTTCCATGGATCCAGTCTCCCTCCAACGATCACCAGCTCGTCAAACCAGCTTTACATTTTATTCACTACGGATGGGACACTTGTAAGGACTGGATTTTCTGCAACATATCAAGGTAGACATTTATAAAGTTGTACGGATTTTGCTTTCCTTGTGAACCGTAGGTTTATACCTACGATGCCCTTTTCTCTTGTTTCCAAGAGGTCATGGAATCGCCACCTTTTGAAAAATGAGATTGCATTAACCAAATGCAAAAAATGGCGGAATAAGAAATTCTCATTAATTCAATCAATCAATCAATTTATTATTACCCTTCGCAGGAGCCCATTAGCGTAGAAGAGTCCATTTCATAATTATAGTAGCTAATATAGCTGAGTAACAATATATTTACATTTAGCTTAAAATTATCAAGGAGAATTAAAACATAGACAGACATTTATAAGCTATAAGGGAACAAAAAGGAGACACACTAATTTGCGAATTACGAACATAAAAACGTACAATGGGTACAATTGGGTTCAATTGGTACTGTAGTTATTTTTATAATATTCATTAATAATTCATTAGGCAGCTGTCCAATCTGTGCTCAGCATTCTGGTCACGTGGCTACCTTGTAACTCCCATACAATTCCCAAGAAACTAAAAGCACGAGGAGGGTTTGAATAGTTGGCAGGGAATAGGTGGGGTTGATTAATTACTGCAATTGTTCATAAGTATGATACAGAATAGTAATGAAGCTTATTAGTATTCTGTATCTGATACAGAATACTAATAGACGTACCTTATTAGTATTCTGCATCAGATACAGAATACTAATAAGCTCTATAAGTATTCTGTATCGATCAATGCATTATATGATAGGAACACTGATACATTATCCTAAAAGCTAATTAAGAAAAATCAGTACACGTTAGATTTTGTCCACAGTTTCTTTAATGTAACTCCCTTCCTCTATTGGAGCTTAGCACCTTCACAGTTTTAATTACTTACTAATGATACAACCATTGGATTTCTAGCTTTGTGCGGCAATACCTTCACAATTTCAAATAAATTATAACAAACTTTGAAAGACACGAGATTACTTCAAATTAAGGACTTCGCACAGTTCTCGCTAAATATTGCGTTACTTGCTACATTATTATTTTCAAGAACCTCGAATTAGAAGAAAGTCAATAGACTCTTTCCTTGCTACCTTGATTTTACGAGACATCTGACAGACTTCAGAAATCTTTACACTCCACTTCGGTGCTAGTTTGGGCACATTCCCTCAACAACTGACTCTCTTGTGATACACTTTTGGCAGTTTACGAAATTTGTCAGCCATCCCGTCTTAGTTCTATGACCTTCCTGTGAGAACTGTTCTTGATTTGATTGAAAAGAATCAAAACTCCGTTCGCATTCACAATTAAAGCGCCCTTTGAAAACCAAACAAAAGTGTAAATGTATTCTAAATGAAAAAGCAGGCATATTACATATTTCGGCCGTATTTGTTCTTTGTATATTTCTCAATGAGCAATCAACTCTATTCAAAAACTATCAAGTATGAAAAGGAATAAAAAATTTATTAAACAATCGATATCTTAACTAAGCTAGTATAATACGAAACTGCCTTCATTGATTAGTGCGGTCAAGCAATCGGAATGAGAATTGAATGCTAAAAGAACAGTTATTTAATTATTATATTATTATCATCTCAATCAGATATTGACTACAATTCTGGTTGAAACGCCTACCTGGTTCAAACAATGATTAAACAATATCATAAGTAATTTACAATATTCGTGACAATGTTATATCTTATTTACAATCTCTCGCCTTCGGCTCGAGATTGTAAATAAGATACAACATTGCCACTCATATTGTAAATAATACTTGCAAAATTTTAAGTCAGTTCTACAGAAACGTAGAAAATTATCTTACTTGAAATAGCAAATATTTGTATGAGAAATTTAACTTTGGTCCTTCCATGCAGCCTCATTTCTGTGCAATTTGTAGACAAAACATTTTATCATTGAGTTAAATAAACGGCCTTTTGGTGTATTACTAAACTATGTACGGCCTTACAAAAGCATATTGCAATCACTCAATATTGTTATTCTAACATTGATAATTCATGAGGAAAACAAAAAAAGAAATCATCAACTTTAAAACAGCGATTTTCTCAAGGAAAATTACTCGTATCTTCAAAATGTTGGTAAAGCAGGACATTATAGACCTGTACGTTGTTTCGGCTCGTGATTGTCAATCTGATAAAACACGGCCTCTCTCTGTACAAACATTTCATTTTTTCGGCAAAAATATTCAAGATTTTAATAATTTTGGTCAAGAAAATCCAAGTTAAAGTGTATGCAAATTAATACGAAAATATATCCGATTTAAAAACACCGGTCATAGTTACGGTTTTTACGGTTTTCATTGTATTTTGCTCATTAATTATTCATACATTTGTTTTTTGAACTACCTACTACAGTCAAACCTCTATTAAGCGGTCACTCTCTATTAAGCGGTTACTTTCGCTCAAATTCCCGGAAATCGGTCCCCATACTTACTGTAAACTTGACCTTTATTAAGCGGTCACCTCTATTAAGCGGTCAGTTGGTTATTTCCCAAGGGTGACCTCTTGATAGAGGTTTGACTGCATGTAGCTTTTAGCATGCGATGTTTGAGTAAAACAATGAGGCTGATTAATGAGCATGAGTACTATCTTTTATTCCATTGACTTTGGCATGAAATTCCAATTCGTATCTTTTATAACTATAGTGATATTCAAATGTCTTCGCTGTTGTTTTGTCATATGAAAATGAAATGGCTTTTTAACAATTATCGATGGGTCATGAAGTGAATTCAGTGTTCTCTACCAATAATTGATAAGCAAGAAGAACCTGCAATTGTCAGACACTTGATCCTTTGCTTTTCTGGTGATCACAATGGAATATGCGGTGTAGGAAAATGCATTAAAAATAATGGTAAAGTGTGCTTGTAGAATACGCCATTTGCTATAATAATAATAATAATAATAATTTATTATTTTTGTATTTCTTTCGTGAAATTTCATTGGCTAGAACGTCCGTTTTGTGACCCTTTTTAGATCATTGAATATTTGATCAACGAGAAGAAATAAATGCTTCTAGTTATTTTATAAAAAATAGAATTTCGGCTCGTGATTCTATATTAAATATTTCCTCCCAAGACTGTTGTCCTTAGAATTTATACAATACATTTGATGTGATGGTATAAATATTGACGTCAATATCTTTTTGTGCATGGGCATATATAATCTGATCATAAATCATATTAGGAAGGAGACTGCGTAGCACTAGTGAAATAGATAGAAATTGAGGAAAAGTTGAAGTGCTATAAAGATACCCATCACATTATTCTGAGCGTTGGCCCTAGAAAGAGATGAGAACTGAAGAAAAACAATCTCTGACCCCGATGGGATTCGAACCCATGACCCTCGGAACTGATCACCGATACTCTTCCAGCTGAGCTACAAGGCCAGACTGGAAGCAAGTCATGGGTAATTTTAAAGACGGAAAATCGCGGCAAATAACATATACACAATGCAAAAGTACTAGTACGAGTTAGAGTACTATAAAAATAGTTCAACTTCAATTTCTAATTAACAATTAGACTACGAGTTCGAGTTTTCTATGAGTTTTCTTTGAACTCATAGAAAACGAGAACGAGTCGTCTAATTTCTCTGATATTTCTTTTGCTGAGACCCCAAAGGACTTTGTAAATGTCATAGTACATAAGACAAGGTTCTATACCTTCATTTCATTCCTTTACGCACTTTATTAACTTACTTACTTACTTACTTACTTACTTAGCGAAGTAAGTTAATAAAGTACGTAAAGGAATGAAATGAAGATATAGAACCTTGTCTTATGTACTATGACAGTAATCTAATTGTTTTAGTAGAAACCAACTAGCATACTACCTTCGAATTTATACCAACATTTATTGATTTTTCGCTTTGTTTTTGTTCAAAACGCCGGCTTTTTCGCTACTCACTATCTATCACTCAATAGAAAGTGAGTACGTTAGCCAATCAGATTGCAGGATTCGTGATAGTATGCTAGTTGGTTTCTACTAAGAGGCAATAGTCAACGAGGCGCAGATCCAGTAGGTCAGTAGAAAATGACAGAAACAAGCAACAGACAATAATTCGTCGAGAAACTCCTCCGAAACATTTGCAAAACGCGACGAAGAAGCAGCCATATTGTTTGTTCACCTCTACTCGGGGTCTATGAGCTGATAGACCACTAGTAGCGAGCCAATCAGATTGTAGGATTTGAGATAGACCACTGTATGGTTTATGCTAATGAACAATGATTCCCCGAAGTGGAGGCGGTGAGTAGTGGTGGATATTTACCGAGCCGCGAGTCCTCGAGCGGTGCTATCCACTGCTATCAGTGCTATCAGTGCTATCCACTGATTTGGTAAATACTAATAAATAATTCAACGAGATGTTGTGTGATTATTTTCAGTTAATATTTCGGTAGGTATCCACCAAGACCTTCGTCAGTAAGACAGTCTTACTTATTATGATCATTTTGCCCAGCCTTTGTGTTTGTAGCTCTTTTGTTAAACGCCACGTATATAATTGAACTCTATATTGACTGATTTTCTTTTCTTTCTTTCAGCTCTTTAGAGGTCTTACATATACACCTAATTACAATTAATTATAACATTGTCATAGAAAAATGAAAAATGAAAAAAGCCACTTAGGAATTAATTAGCTTAATCATCATAGCTTGCATTGTTCTTCCAAGAAGTGTGCAGAATTATGCTATGATAGATCCTTGACAATGGCTAGGTGACGTCAAGAGGTTGTTCATGCCTTTGTTTGCACAACTCTTGACGTCACATTTCTATAGTTTGACCGAGCGGGAATTGTCGCACTTTGAAACCCAAAATGCCCAACTTCGTGCGCGAAATAAAAAATGTTTCCGTAGCTCAATTCACTTTTTATTAACGCCGGCCGTGTAAACAAGCAAATAGTAAACTTTCGTAGTAGCAAATAAAAACGCGGTCTGTTTTTTCGCTTCATAGGCACTTTAAGTGCATAGGCACTTTAAGTGCCATCACTCTAAGGAAAAGTCTAAAACCTGTTATTATGCCATGGTATTGAGAATTATATGAAAAATCCGAGAATGGAGTTTGAATGTCCAATTAATATACTTTATAATAATTGGCTTTTGTTTCATTTTATATGAAAACATTATTGCAATTAAGTGTATAAATATATTTCTTTGGGCGAATAACTTGAGATTAAATAAAATGACGAGAAGTGCATACATATTTTATGAAAAATATTTCGGGTGTTTCTTTACATATTCATGTCAATTTCTCTCTCTATATATTGTGTTCTTTGTTCACTGTTAACATTACTGAAGATGGGTAGTGGAGACTACCCGAAATAGTTTCATAAAATATGTCTACACTTCTCGTCATTTTATTTATTCTCAAAATAAGTGTATATTATAATTTCTGAGACTATATAGCCACCCCCTCCCCTTCTATCAAACATTTTCTGTTAGACAATACGTGTTTCAGTACTATTTCCCTTTTCCTGTACCGTGTAAAATATATATCAATTACGATGTTATAACCCATTTGGGACATTTGTAAAACCTAGTATAGTTTAGAAAATCTGTTGAATCAGGTCAGTGAATAATTCATTGTGAGAATATGTTTACATGTCATCACCAGTGATAAAATAAACCCTGCATTTAACAACACTACAGTTAAACTACACTACTCGCTAAAAATTACCACCCCTCCCCATGAAATCATTACGCTCCTCAAATAAAATAATCAAATATGGAGGTTTTTTACACAAAAGACAACAACAAACAAGTTGTGTGGCTTACGTCACTGGTCATACGCGGCATCAGCAAACGTTCCCACATTCAAACAAAGGCCAACGTAGTAGTAGTAGTTACAAAGATTGGGAGCCTTCCAGCTCTGAAACAGGGTAACAAATTCTGCAATTTACACACAAACAGGGTAACAAATTCTGCAATTTACACACAAACACGCCGGAGGCACGTGATTTTAAAGCTTTTCAAGTGTTCTCCCAACTGATCCCAAGTGTTGATATAAGAGCATAAAACATGGAAAATCATTTTATAAAGCTTTTATAAAATAACTACAAGGATTTCTTTCGTAAAACTCCTTTATTTACCCGGCCGAGATTTTACTGATCAAAATTTCAATTCTCCTGAAAAGCGTCAGAAATCGCCCATCATCCAATCAAATCTCACGAAAGAAATCAAAATGGCAAAGCGACTCGACAACTTTTATCTGTGTCGTTTACTGTTTTGACACGAAAAACGATTTGAAGAATGCTATTTCTATTTTCTGTCAGAAAATTACAGAAGAATGCTTGATACACTTTATTTTTGTATCCTGTGAACACGAAGAAAAGTGAGAAAAGCTGAGCCGAATCTCGATCAGTTACTGACGAGTCGTCAAACTTTCTGAAATATTTGACAACTTGATGAATGGAGCACGAAGTCAGGTAGCCAAATCTACAGTTGTTGTCGTATTTTTGAATCTTTTCAACGCTTTTCTCGACAAGAATGTGTAAACGATGGACGTTTCTGAGACACATGAAGATATTTTTTCTCCTGGAGAGACATATTTTACTAGAGATATGAATGTTCTGGCGAACCCGCCGTGTAGCTGCAAGAATCGTTCTGTTTTCACTCTTTTGTGAGTATAAATACGCAGAATACGGCTATCTTTTCTTTATATTTTCAGTCGTACACTTGAGAAAATATGTGTAGCCATATAACTTACAAAATGGTTAGTATGTGATTGAGAAAACTGAGCCGTTATATTTAGTTTTCTTCGTTATTGTGGACACAAATAATTGGACGATTCGTCGAGTTTCTTGCCGGCCGTGTTTGAACTTGAAGCTCAATTCTTGCATAGAACCACAGGTAGCCCAAGCTCTTGTTGACAGAGAATACAGAGAATACTTTATAATGCATGTGAATTTAAATCGTAAAATTTTCGAAATAAATGGCAATATTTGTCTTTGTTTACCTGTGTATTCGTGTTTTATTGTATATTCGAATGTTTTCTGGTGATTTGGTAGTGTTTTAGGTGATTTTAATCCCATCTCTAAAGACGAAGTCAAGGTAGGAGTCTATGGACTCGGTGGCTTTGGTTCAAAAGGCCGTATTAAATCAGCAGTTCACTCCACAACGAATTTTTCACTGGATACCATTTGTCCAATAAATATCCAACACATCCAGCCCAAACATGGCCCTATCCCGTCACTTCTTCCTGTCGAAATTCGCAAATAAATACGTCCAATCTGAAAAGTTCATCCGTGGACGGTTCAGCTTCGCTACGGTCCAACCGTCATTTTACCAATCATAACTATGTGGAGGAGGGGTAAGCACAAGTTTGTCGACTGCCATATAGCTGTAATTTCAAATTATAAAACACGTCTTACCTGGAAAATATTTTCAATTTCATCCATAGTCACTGTATTTTGAATATCCATTTTCAAAATCGATACAAATAAGCTAAACTTTATGGTTTTTCCCCTGCGTTCGTCAAAAGTTTGTCTAAATCCCTCCCCCACATAGTTATGATTGGTAAAATGACGGTTGGTTCGTAGCGAAGCTGATCCGTCCACGGATGAACTTTTCAGATTGGACGTATTTATTTGCGAATTTCGACAGGAAGAAGTGACGGGATAGGGCCATGTTTGGGCTGGATGTGTTGGATATTTATTGGACAAATGGTATCCAGTGAAAAATTCGTTGTGGAGTGAACTGTTGATTTAATACGGCCTTTTGAACCAAAGCCACCGAGTCCGTAGACTCCTACCTTGACTTCGTCTTTAGAGATGGGATTATATCACCTAAAAACACCACCAAATCACCAGGAAACATTCAAATATACAATAAAACACGAATACACAGGTAAACAAAGACAAATATTGCCATTTATTATACGACTGTGACGTAAATTTACCATAAAAGGGCACAAAATCCTCCAAATATCCGAGCGTATTACCCACTGTAGATTGTCGTATTACCCGGCTTGTAACCCGGTAAAACCGGTTTTGAACACAGCATATTTTGTACCAGTTTTGGTTTTCATTGCAACAAGAAAAAACACTATACAACGACAGAAAAGTATTTCTAAATTAAAGGGAATAGGGAAACAAACAACTACTTTTTAATGATATCTGTATAGAAAATATGAAGAAAATCCAATCTTTTTGGTGAAAAAAGCCAACGAAAAATCTCTCGAGCGCGCGCTCGATGGCGTATCGATTGTGTGATAGCGCGCGCATTTCACAAACAAATCACAAAACAGCTTTTGTACGCTAACAAATAAGCAAAGAAAAGGACGTTTTTGAGGGGGTTTATTTTGTTGTCGCATAATAAACAATTTATTACAGTTAGAGTTGTGTAATACGGCTGGACATTTTTACTCGTCTATTTGTATTTTGCCTCGCCTACGGCTCGTCAAAATACGGCAAGACTCGTAAAAATATCCAGCCGTATTACACAACTCTAACTGTAATAACCTCTATTTATTTCGAAAATTTTACGATTTAAATTTCACATGCATTCTCTGTCAACAAGAGCTTGAGCTACCTGTGGTAGAACTTGAACTTAACTAAACAAGAAAAACTGTAATTATATGGCTTTTGTTTGGTAAATAAAACATGTTTGACAACAGAAAAAAATACATTTGTGGTCAGTTATTTTTACAATCAAATCCATTGCATCGTTTCAAGGTTGTTCATGAACCATGTTTATGTGCTCTTATATCGTAGCTTTTTAGCCAATCAGAGCGCGCGTTATATATATGTTACTTTATAATATATCTTAACGTCATTTCCAGCCTTTTGAAATATGACGGCAGTACATTTTACCACAATCCTTTGCGAATCTAAGTCAGTGCTACCACATACTTACAAAGTTTGATGTTCTCAAACTTGATATTTTTACAAGGTATGGCGTTTTACGCGCGCAAAGGATTGTGGTACGTACAAGTCGCCATATTTTTCAATAGTGTACATTACAGACGTGCACCTCCAGAGTCGTGCTGAAGGCTTTATATATTTAAGTTACCCTGTCTTTTTGGTCTAATATTTTCGATGACCTTTCCTTTACGACTAATGTTTGACTGAGATGCCCCCCTAAATTCCACCAGCCGTTTCTATCCAATAAAAAATGAACGGTCCCTTTCGAAACAGGTTTGTCACTATAAGACAGCGGACAGAATATCAGAGCAATACGACTGAACTATCAACATGCTCCCAATTTAATTCAAAGTAAGCTTAGGCCGTGTTTACACGTTTTAGTTCTGAAGGTACAAATAAGAAAACCAAGGTTAACCGCTCAAGAAACAATAGCTTTCTAAGGATTTCCTTGTGTAGTGGCTTCATCTGCATTAAATTTATGTTTAATGAACCATCGCGGCCATCTTCAGTGTTGTGAAAGTATACATTTCCTTACCTTTTCAACCGCGTATAAATACGGCCTTAGACGGACAAAAACATTTGAACAAGAAATAGTGTCTTGAATCGCCAAACAATCGCAGTGTTGATGCGTGTAAATTAGCCATGCGACGAATTTGCGACGAACGACGGTTGAGAAACTGACGTCACTTCTATTGTACAATTAGTCACCGGCCAGGAACCAGTTTGAATAATGGCGGGCGCGAAATTTGTACAAAATGTGTACATTTTGTGGAAGATATTTTTATCGTAGCGAAAACCGGTTTGGATATGTTAATAAACATACTACCAGGATACTAAAAATGCAAAAACATCAACCTCGCAAAATTTCATCATAGTAGCACTTTAAATTCAATGGTCGAAGGAAAATTGAAAATTAATCTAAAACACCGTAAAAAAAGAGTAATTAACTTTACTGACGTTTCGAGCAATAGCCGTTTGTCGGAGTAAGAGGAACTTAAGTAATCTTTTTCACGGTGTTATAGATTTCCTCTAACCATTGAATTAATAATAATAATAATAATAATAATAATAATAATAATAATAATATGTATTCGGAGCATAATACTATTGTCTCTATGCTCTTACAAAGAAAACTAGCAATATTTATCATTATTTATACAACGACGTACGCAGCCCATAACTGAATAGAAACTAGAGAGTGCACTATAATATGTTCAGTGTTATTTCATATCGCCTTGTAGCGGGGTAATAATGTAATGTGTCTTTGGTTTGTTGTCCTGACATTTTGTACGGATTTCGACTTTAATTTTGAACGTTGCCTTTTCAATGAAGGTTGGCTGTTGTTGTTGTGTCTTGATGTGCTGTGGTTGTCTTGTTTAGCCATTTTTGTCAATTTTCTCTGGTTTCGTGATGATTTATTTTTACGAGGCACATTTTGTCTCTTAGTTGAATGTTGTTTTTCTGCTGCTTCCACAAACAAGCTTTTTATCAACATCTGCAATGAAAACATGTTTATCTAAATAATAGCTTCATTGAGGCCGCGTCCACAAAGGGATGCCTCAAAAGGACCTTCAAGTATCAAACAATAGCACGAATCTATTGTGTTACTGCATCGTTCCATTGTTTTATATTAATGAGGTCCTCTTGAGGCATCCCATTTGAGCCTGGTTTCCATATGATTGCTGCGATCGCCTAAACCCATGTTCAGCGAATCGCAGTGATCCTGCTATCCTTACTTTAGCCGCCACCTTTGTTTAAAAACACAATATTTTTCCTGCGTTTCTTCTTGTCGCTTACATTAAATTAAAACGATGGAAAAACCAAGGTCCAGTCTTTGTCTCTGAGAAAACGAAGGTTTTCGAAAACGGTATCCAAAGTGAAGACGGAAGACTCAAGTATTAGTGTGGACGGGCCGGGCGAAAACTATTTTTTTTACAAAACACTGACGTAACGAATAGCCGATTGTAAAGCTGGGACTATCTGGGCATGCGTACTGAACAGTAAAACATCCGATAAGAGCCTGGGGATTACAATGCATCGTTTTTCAGCCTCAAGTGCGGACGGTCGAAAACGGTCTAAAAACGTTTCTATACATTTATAGAGTCGTTTTCGTATGAGTGAGAAGTAGTTACGGTTCGTGCGGTGACCGTGCATTCGTGCCGTGTCCAAGCATTCTGATTGGTTAAGCAATCCATTATGATTTTGCACGCTGTGATTTGTTGAATACAATGTCTTCGATTCCGTACCGTGATCGTAACTCCGTGCCGTAGATTTCCCATTCATACTAAAACCGTCAAAATTCTTCCCTTTTCCTTACAACAGATCTTACCCGTTTATTTTGGTGTACTTCACAGTTGTATCCATCACCAAAGAAACCATCATTACACACGCAACGATTTTGATCACAGTAGCCGTTAGGGTGGCAAGTACCACAATCACCTAAGAAAAAAACATTTTAAACGTGTCCTAAAGCAATTTATCGTCAGTGTCTTGGGCCCTGTTTGCGGCACGAGAGAGGGCAACTCTAGCGCTAGGATCTACCTAGCAAAAGGGACAATTTGTGCCGCTCATGTAAACTCTTAATCGCAAAAGTTTTGACTTTTTTTAGGTACTGTATTAAGGATTTCATTGAATGGTAAAATACAATGTTTAGAAATGGCAACAGCAATGATGAGCTGGTTTGTCAATCACATGACTGTAGTCTGATGAATCGTCCCTTCTTCGGCATTTTCGGAATTAACATGACGAGATTAAGCCTGATCTGAAATTCGCAGCATGCTATCACGACTCATCTATCAACGACTAGTTAATTGGATTGTGTATCGCGTGTACCGTTACTAGAAACGCGACACTGTGACAGTCACAAAGAGTAAACACGTCATGTAGTTAATATGGAACATCGCTATATAAGGGGATGCTCTTCGCGCGCAAATTCAAATTCCCGGCAGATCTGGTTGAGGTTATAGCTATGTCGTGTTTATATTGATGGCTTCGGCAAAGAGAAAGGCCTTTATGTCTTTTCAATGAAAATGTGCGATGGCAAAGGTAGGTAGTGATATTTTAAGTACTTTCCTGGGGAAATTCAGTATGAAGTTCCTTAATTTGCGACGGGTTGCGATCGAGTGAAGAAACTAGCGAGTTTGTATGGGAAGACATCGAACGTATTGTGGTCGTGGCGACCCTGTTCGGCATAGTTTTGTCGCGCTCTTCGACGTAAAGACGTCAGCAAAGATAAGATGCTAGCATCAAAAGATATTAGTCACTTCGTTGAGTACGTAAATACACAGGAGATCGAACTGCCAACTTCGAAAGACACGATCCCGTCATAATCTCGACACTCCTCCGTACCTACCAAAGCAATCGAATTATGTCGCCGTGCAGAGGATCGAAGGTGTCTCTTTTGGTTCAAGGCTATAATAATAATAATAATAATAATAAATAATAATAATAATAATAATAAAACCAAAAGAACACGGACCGTTTGCAATGGTGACTCATGCCGGAGTTGAGACCTAATGACTATGCTGATGACAAAACAAACATATGGCTCTCGCAAGGCTCTGAATGATCCGAGAATGAAGCGTTGTCTGGATTCAGTTGTACATGTAAAGCTTGCAAGAAAGCTACCAGATATCTCATGACAGACTGTGTTGAATTTTCTCAATCTTGGGAAAACTTTTGGGGTAAGAGGTCATCTTCTGAATCTTTCTCATGATGTAATTTTCCGGTGTTTTGTAGTCACTAATGTCAATTTAGGAATCCTGGAGACAGCATAGTCACTGGGCCGAGAGGCTGTGGCTTTGTGTAGACATTGTCTACTTGATGTTTCCTTGGGAGACCGCTAACATAAACTGTAACTGAATAATATACATCTACTGTGTTTTGTACAAACAGTTATTTATCAATGTCATTCTATTTTCACTAATGTCAATTTAGGAATCCTGGAGACAGCATAGTCACTGGGCCGAGAGGCTGTGGCTTTGTGTAGACATTGTCTACTTGATGTTTCCTTGGGAGACCGCTAACATAAACTGTAACTGAATAATATACATCTACTGTGTTTTGTACAAACAGTTATTTATCAATGTCATTCTATTTTCACTAATGTCAATTTAGGAATCCTGGAAACAGCATAGTCACTGGGCCGAGAGGCTGTGGCTGTTTTGTACAAACAGTTATTTATCAATGTCATTCTATTCAGTTTCACTAATGTCAATTTAGGAATCCTGGAGACAGCATAGTCACTGGGCCGAGAGGCTGTGGCTGTTTTGTACAAACTGTTATTTATTAATTTCATTCTATTTTCACTAATGTCAACTAGTTTAGGAATCCTGGAGACAGCATAGTCACTGGGCCGAGAGGCTGTGGCTTTGTGTAGACATTGTCTACTTGATGTTTCCTTGGGAGACCGCTAACATAAACTGTAACTGAAATATACATCTACTGTGTTTTGTACAAACAGTTATTTATCAATGTCATTCTATTTTCACTAATGTCAATTTAGGAATCCTGGAGACAGCATAGTCACTGGGCCGAGAGGCTGTGGCTTTGTGTAGACATTGTCTACTTGATGTTTCCTTGGGAGACCGCTAACATAAACTGTAACTGAATAATATACATCTACTGTGTTTTGTACAAACAGTTATTTATCAATGTCATTCTATTTTCACTAATGTCAATTTAGGAATCCTGGAAACAGCATAGTCACTGGGCCGAGAGGCTGTGGCTTTGTGTAGACATTGTCTACTTGATGTTTCCTTGGGAGACCGCTAACATAAACTGTACTTCTAATCACTTTAAATCTGTAAAATACGGTGTGATATCATATACACAATTAAAAACATTATTACCATTGTTACCAGTTACTTTTGTATTCAACTAACAAAGATTGTGTTCCGTTTTGTGTTCTACAGAGATATATATGAGCAGAGTATCACTATGAGGAGCTGTTCAATCACCGTCGAACTTTATATGTACCGAACCTTTTGCACGAGAACAACCTCAGTGTATAGAACGAGGTCATTGATCTAGCGGCCGACTAAAATGTAACACAACTTACAATGTAAATAGATTTGTCAGCACTGCAATCAGAATAATAGCTGTAAATTATATTAAGATGACAGGAAAAACAGAATAGGTATAATATTTTTATTGATAAACGACGCTGTTTCAATATCAGTCAGATTATTTTTAGAATTCGAAAGCAATAATTTTATCCTTTTAGATCTTTAAAAAATGCGTGGTATTTGTGGTTTGGGCTTGGCCGTCACTTTTGATGCCTCTCAGTAATTACCAATGGTTATTTATCAAGACCCCCTGCCGATGTTTTACGATTCATTCGCAAAACATCAGCAGGGGTCAAGCATTTCAGATCAGGCCTAATCTCGTCATGTTACAAAGCAAATGTTATAAGCAACGGGTAGTGCTAACAAACCTGTGATGGTGTTTGGAAAAGGGTCTGGTTGTACCGTTGAACCTGAAACTGACAAATGCGAGAACAACAATTATATATATGTATACACTCATTTCGATAAAGTTAGTCACCCGTAAAGCTTCGAAGGTGAGACCGATGAGGATCCTGGGTTGGTTAAAATGTATGTACCCATGGTCCTTCTTCGTCTCACCTTCGAAGCTTTTCGGGTGACTAACTTTATCGAAATGAGTGTAAATCAAATGCGCTTTGACAAGCTACTCCAGTCAGTAGGTTAGGCCACACAGTGGTGTGGGTTCTTTTACGTCCCTCCGGTGCAATGTAATGGAGTGTGGATAGACAGGACCGCCATTTTACGTGGTCATCCGAGCCACGCGAAGGTCTAACTATTTGTAGATGTAATTACAAAGGCAGCACCTTCTCCTCGAATATTTTAAAACGCTGAGTAATGGTCCGGCCGATACTCGAACTACGAACCTCCAGCACAATAGACCGATACTCAACCAACTGAGCTAACCGAAGAAGAAATTATTAGAAGAGGTTCATCAAACCATACTTATTATTCATTCAAAATGTATTTCTTTTTCTGATTGGACGAAGTTCTCCGGTTAAGTTTTCATTACAAGCTATTTTAAAGGCTGACCAAATGTGGAAGATTTTCGTAAATCGTCCAATAATTGAGATTTCTCAATAACTATCGAACCAAATGCTTTTAATTTGCAGTAGTTACTAAACATGACATTCTGTTCCGATTTTTGGAGCCTGTTTGTTTGTAGCTTCAAGTGGGATTTATGCTAATGAAGCAAAATGTAAACAAATGACGTCATCCGAAAATGGGCCCATGCATTTATTTCAGTCGGAGAAGTATAGCTTAGTGTTCAAAATTAAGGAAGACTTACTTTCGCAGCTGAGCCCTTGCCAGCTGGGCAAGCAGTTACAATGATATCTACCCAAGGTCTCCGTGCACATTCCTCCATTTTGACAAGGATTAATAGGAAGACATTTGGCTTCAACTGGAAAAGAAAACAATGTATAACACAAACAATTGCAACGGTTTTAAAACTAGTACGTACTTCCACAGTCTTTTCCTATCCAACCAACTCTACATTCGCATGTGTACGAGTTACCCACTTGAGCACATGTTCCGCTGTTCTTGCATGGTGACGGCGTGCAGGGATCGGGTACTATACAAAATAAACAACAAAAACAACATCTGAAAACTTCAAAAAATTTCCCATAACCCACCATATCTGAATGATAATGAAATATTATTCATCAAACCTCAAAATATTCTAAGGTTACATAAAACATGGAAAATCATTTTATAGAGCTTTTATAAAATAACTGCAAGGATTTCTTTCGTAAAACTCCTTTATTTACGCGAGATTTTACTGATCAAATTTTATATTCTCCTGAAAAGCGTCAGAAATCGCCCATCATCCAATCAAATCTCACGAAAGAAATCAAAATGGCAAAGCGACTCGACAACTTTTATCTGTGCCGTTTACTGTTTTAACACGAAAAACGTTTTGAAGAATACTATTTTCTGTCAGAAAATTACAGAAGAATACTTGTTACACTTTGTTTTTGTATCCTGTGAACACGAAATACGAAGAAAAGCGAGAAAAGCTGAGCCGATTCACGATCAATGACGAAGAGTTGTCAAACTTTCTGACTGAAATATTTGACAACTTGATGAATGGAGTACGATGTAAGGTTTTTGTCGTATTTTTGAATCTTTTCATCGCTTTTCTCGACAAGAATGTATAAACGATGGACGTTTCTGAGACATTTCAATATATTTGTTCTATATATAATAGGGATATGAATGTGATCTGGCGAACCGGCCGTGTAGCTACAAGAATCGCTCTGTTTTCACTCTTTTGTGAGTATAAATACGGTTATCTTTTCTTGATATTTTCAGTCGTACACTTGAGAAAATATGTGCAGCTATATAACTTACAAAATGGTTAGTATGTGATTGAGAAAACTGAGCCGTTATATTTAGTTTTCTTCGTTATTGTGGACAAAAATAATTGGACGATTCGTCGAGTTTCTTGCCGGCCGTGTTTGAACTTGAAGCTCAATTCTTGCAAAATTAATTTTCGGTTTAAAATCATCAAAATCACATCTACATAGAACTTGAACTAACTAAACAAGAAAAACTGTAATTCTATGGCTTTTGTTTAGTAGATGCTTGACAACAGAAAAAAATACATTTGTGGTCAGATCCACTGCATCGCTTCAAGGTCGTTCAATGAACCATGTTTATGTGCTCTTATATCACATAGCTTTTTAGCCAATCAGAGCGCGCGTTATATATATGTTATTTTATAAATTAAACTATAAACGTTTTGAAAGAACCGCATTGGCTCTATAATCAAAACGAGTAGAAAAAAACTCGCTGTCAGTAGCTAAAATGAGCATTAAAAACACCAACCTCAGAAATAATAAGATTAACAGCTGGCGCATAGTCGTGCAGCTAAAGTTTGGAATAACTTGTCAATGTAGTACTTACTCTCGCAAGTTATGCCTTTGTGACCTGGTTGGCAGGTGCATTCATAGTCTTTTTCTACTTCAGTACATGTGCCTAGATTCCTGCATGGGTTAGGATGACATTTACTTTGCTCTATTGAAGACAGGATGGTACATATCGTTTGGTGAATAATACATTAATCAGTAATGATTGATTGTAACGCATGTTTATTGCTGGTTTTCATGGAACGTCATGGCGGCCATGTTGGTTCAAAAGCATTAGCTTCTCTAGTTTGTACCACCAACATGGCCGCTGCGTCTTTGTACTTTAAATCTCCAGGGATTGATTGCAACCCAGCAATTCAGGGTAACCCATTCAGCAGCCAGGCTGGTATCCATAGAGACCCTGCGTATTATCCGAGCAGCATACATAATACAATACAATAAACTTTATTTCAATTCGAATTTCAGATAGCAGGTACATGCTATTATTACATAGCACAGTTAACACGCGCGCTCTTATTGGTCAATTAGCGGGCCGTAACTTCCCGTACGGCCCGCTGAAAACAGAAAGTAAGGAAAAGCTATATAATAAATATCTTATTAACCTCGCTTGCTCGGTCCGTACGGGAAGTTATGGATCCTCGTTTTCTTCCACTTTTTATGGCCCGCGCTATGCGCTTGGGCCATAAGACCGTGCGAAAAAACTCGGCCCATAACTTCCCGTACGGACCTCACGCTCGGTTAATAATAGGTATATATCTCTATATGTAATTCCACAGTCTAACGACTAATCATGATCATCATCATCATCATCATCATCATCATCATCATCATCATCATCGTCATCATCATCATCATCATAATAATAATAATTACAATAATAATGATATAAAATTAAATACCATACCTTCGCAATGGACGCCTTTGAATCCCTCTTGACAATGACATCCATAGTAGTTTTTAAACGCAGTACATGTTCCCCCATTGGTACAAGGGTTGATGTTGCAGTGGCCACTCTCAGGCGCAACTAATGATAACATAGAATGTTTATAAATAACTGGACGCACGAATAACGCAATGTTGCACCATATGTCTGTACTTTAAACATCATATTGCTTTTGTTTAAGTAACAACTAAATTCGATCAATTCATTCCAGCTCTTATATTATGAGCTATTTTCAAATTTATGAATAATTAATGAGCAAAATACGATAGAAATCATAAGCCGAACAAGTATCTTTAAATCGGCAAGAGATTCGTCCTAATTTGCATTCAACTTTAACTTTGATTTTCTCAGTGAAATCAATTTGTTCCTTTAAAATTATAGCAAAACAAGGCGTGATACATCGCTGGATTTGATAAGTGAGTTAAAATATTCGCTTCCGACCTTCATGGGCATCAAAATAACCATAAAGGTCTCCCGCTCATATTTTAACGATCATATAAACTTCATATTTCTTACCGATATATTGCGGATGGTGATGGTGGACGACATGCGCTGGTCTTGAAACTATGACAGGATACGGCACACGTTGAACTACTATCTTTGGAGGAGACGGAATGAGAATTGGGATCCTTTCAGGTGGAGAAGGCACTCGAACAAAATAAGGAACTGGTCTTTCTTGAGGAGGTTGTCGAATGTATATTGGAAATGGAACGTGATGAACTTGACCTGGTTGTGGTATTCTCACAGGGTAGAAGAATTTTTGAATGACAGACGGCTCTCTCACGGGAATCCTAATAGGTATCGGAACTTCTTTTATCTGGGGAGGTGATGGCACTGGGTAGGGTACAGGGAAAGGTAAATTACGGATCTCTGGAGTAGTACGAATAGGATATGGTACTGGCACTGGCACTGGTTGCACTTTAGGAGGTAAGTGTATGAAAACAGGTGGTCCAGGAACAGGGACTGGATTAGGGACATGCTGGATTGGCAAAAGAGGTGCTGCATGTAGTCGATGTTCACCTATATGCAGTGGTCCAGAGAAAGGAACGCCTGGATAAGGTGGTATTGGACCGTTCGGCAGTACGTGAGGTAGGTTAGGGGTAAACATTTGTATAGAATGATGATTGTGAACCGGAGATGGGGCCATAAAATGATGAATGAAATGACTATGACCTCGAAACATAGGGGGATTCATAATCTGGTAATTAGGGAGAGCTTGGTGAAAATGAGCAATTGCTCCTGTGTTAACAGCAGTGTTGTGACCAACTTGACTATAAGCAGGGTCCATAATGTGAATGGGGTTCTGGTGTTCCAAATGAGATCCATATATGTTATGTACGTGTGTATTCAAGTTCACAGGACCCAAACGTGTGCCATAATGACCAGCAAACCAACCATGGCGTTTTGAACCAGTTAGGTGATTAGTTTTTCCATGTGATTTTTTGGTCAAAGTTTTGGCTTCATCTTGTTCTAAACCAGCTTCTTCCACTCCAGAAGTGGTAGCAAGAGCCTTGGCCAATGAGGATTCTGATGTATGATATTTCTTAGTTTGACTGCTTCTCAGCGGACTGTATTTGTCTAATACATTTAGGGCTTTAGTTAGAAAGATATCTGCATTTGATCTTGAGACTGTACTTACGCATTCTAAACCACGGCATTTAGTGATCCAGCCGGTCGGACTAAATCTACCTGTAATCAATTGTTAGAGTTGGCTTCTGCCTTCCCAATCTGACTGAAATCATGAATCTTTTGTTTAGTTGCTTCGCCTGGATGACTGAAGAAAACATCCTTGATGTCGTGAGAATTGAATTGCTTTTGAATTCCTGGCTTTCCTTTTTCCTTTCCCCAGATCAAAGGAATGAAAAGCAGAAACCTATAGACGAGCCACATGTGGCAACATTTACATTTGATCCAGGATCCTCTACCTAGAGCCCATCTCAGTTTATACAAGCATCGATTAGCTTACTCTTTCCAATTCTGCTTGATCACGAAGAAACACATAGTGTTTTAAGGGTGTCTCGTGAATTGTATCTAAAAATATAACCTTCCGTGTAATTATCTCATCGCGTTTGTCCAATATTAATGTGACCTATTGAATGCGGTTGTTGAGTTTAAGGTTAGTTCATTTACTAGGATATCGGTAGTTTTAGTTATGAATTACCAAGGTTAGATTGATTAGTGAACTGTACTGAAAGGTCAACTTTCGACGCTGTTTTTTTAATGCAGTAACACTTTCTCGTGTACTCTATATTTCTCTTCGCCTTCACCATTATCATTCCTCGTTAATATGGATATGTATTTCTTTGTTTGTATTGAGGCTTATTTAGTTGGACGCACTTAGTAAGTGCATAGTTGTAGTTTTTTGTTAACATATTTCTGGTGGAAAGACAAAACAAGTACACGACGTTTCTGCAGTACTTCAACGAAACTTCAATGAATAATTAACAGCGTCAATGACCTTTGATCAGGTGGCTTCTTTATTCTGTGTTTACAATTAAGTTTAGTTTTCACAATATTTTAGACAACAACTTTGTTACCGTCCAGTTATAACTAATATAGTCGATCTTTTGGATTGTGATGGAAATGACGAATCATGTGTAAAAGGACAGTTTTGTTGTTATTGTTGCCATTGATTGTCAATTTTGGAAGTGGATCATCTAAAGTGACACTAGGATTTGGTAATGAACGGAGAGAGAAACTCAACAATTCAAGAGCATCAGAAAAGAGCTTGACGCTTTCAACTACTCGGCAAGCTCACTCTTTACAAGATAGAGGATCTTCGTTAAAATATTACCAAAAGAAAGGTGATGTTGTACAAAAAGATGCTATCACAAACCATCAACGGTACAACGGTTCTGCGATTGCGCGTCGACAGTTCATACCAAGTCTGATAAGAGGGTATCAGTTGTTGCAGCGACAATATGGTAATGAACTAGCACCCTTTGGAAGACAAGCCCAGGACGATAGTCAACAAGATGAAAGTAAGTAACTAACTTTCAAGAGAGAGACTTGGACCTAATTTAAGCACTTGACATACGAGTGATCTCAATATAAGGTGATCTAAATATTTAGCAACGACACTTTGGTCTATGTCGTGATGCCAACGTCCGTTACGTCGTAAGAGTTTTAAGAACGGCCATTATTATTATTATTATTATTATTATTATTATTATTATTATTATTATTATTATTATTATTATTATTATTATTATTATTATTATTATTATAGTTTTATAAAGGGAATATTTAGTACGACTGAACACATGGTTACTAGCCTATCGTTCTGAGTCTTGTAATACGAAACCGTGGCATGGATGCTGGGTTTAATTTATGTGCTTGTAATCTCAAAGGTTCTATACTGTATATTTTTTTATGAGTTTCTCAAATAACTATTTTAATTTAATACCGGCCTATGCCATATGTCACCGCAACAGCGTTAGTCAAATACTGCAGGACCCTATGAAAGACCACACACACACACCGGGTATTCCGTACCCTACTCTTAGGGTACGTTCGATTGACTCTATTCCAGAATAGGTACACGGTAAACACTTGGATTCTTTTATTTCAGCACCTTCCAAACTGTTCCTTGTAATTTATTATGTACAACAAGGAATCATTTCATTTTAGAACAGTAGCTACAGCGATTTTAGGGATGTTATTCCGTGTATTCCTATTCTGGAATATGGTCAATCGAACGCACCCTTAGTCGAACAGTGGTGTGGGTTCTTTTACGCCCTTCCGGTTCAATGTAATGGAGTGTCGAGAAACTCTACCGACATTTTACGCGGTAATTTTTTTAGCTTTAAGAAAACACTCTATGTGATGCAAGTAGACTGCTTGGATTGGATGTTGTACATAATCAACGAGTTGGTCTGGAGACACCCCGGGGAGACACCCTGATCAAATCTAGAGGAGGCAGAGAGGGTCTCTTTAGCTCCCCAATTGAATATCCCCGGAACTTATTCGAGAAAATAGTATATATCGATATATTTCTTCTAATTAAGTATGAACGTTGTCCGTTTTAAAACTCTCTAACGGACTACAATAGTATCTGGGAAAGCAGTTACTATACTGAGCCAGGTGCTGTATATATAATCCGAGATTCCTTCGTCTAAAATCTCCTGACAAGCATGTGCCGAAAGGTGATAGTTGATTTCTGATTGAAAATCAAGCCCGCGGTCTATTTCTCAGAATCAGAAAGTAGGTAGCGCTAGCTGTCAAAGGGAATGGAAATGAGGTTGAGCACTAGCATTATTGGAAATTCGCTCTTCCGTTCGCGCTCGCAGCTGTTCTTGCTTTAATTCAGTGCATCTTCTCATAGATACCAGAATATTGGATGTTTACCAAATATATTGATATTTAATATAAATAAAATTTGCCTTGAATATTTAGATCAGCTACCTCCTACTCCTATTCGGGCCGCGGCTAACAAATATATTTACTGCATCATTCATTGAATTTTCATCAGGTTCGGGTCCTTGCCTAGCTCGACCATGCCATAACGAAGGAAGTTGTGTGCTTAAAAAACACGGATACTATTGCAACTGTGCACAAGGTTACATTGGCCGTCATTGTGAAAGTAAGTTTATAAGTCCATTTAACTCTTGTATAAAAGAGGCAGTGGAACTGAGCAAATACCGCTTTTTCTTGGTCTCTATTCATATGTAGGATCGTATATATGTAGTCTTTCTTTGTTTTAATTGGAGATCTCATAAGGAAAAGCAAGACAAATTAATATATCAAATACTTTCAGATCGGAAGGAATGTGACGCCGAAACATGTAAAAACGGAGGGACTTGTACTGAGGAGTCGATGGGACGACATCTATGCACATGCAAAGTAGGGTTTCGAGGAGAGAATTGTCAAGGTAAATACCGTAAACGCTCGATTTAGCGCCCCAGACGCTTAAAAAATTCTTAGACCTCTAGAGGGGGGCGCTTATTCGAGGGAGGCGCTTATTGGAAGCAGGGCGCTTATTTCTTTTCTCCGATGTTGAACTCAATGTAATTCTGTATTATCGGTGTACGGTACTGTAACATACATATACAGTGAATAAAAATAGTAAACATGTACCGTGTGGTACTTGGTAAACGAAGTTTTATTTTATTAAATAATACGAGAGAGTAGTTTCTGCATTTCTTTTAGGGGGAGGGGGGCGCTTATTGGAAGGAGGGGGGCGCTAATTGGAAGGAGGGGGGCGCTAATTGGAAGGGGGAAGCTTATAATTTTTTTAGACCTCTAGGGTGGGGCGCTTATTCGAGGGAGGCGCTTATTGGAAGCAGGGTGCTTAATCGAGCATTTACGGTAAACACGCGAACGAGCATGATGCAGCAGTGAACTGCATGTGTCTCTAGACCTACATTGTACATGGATACTCTTGTCTGGTCCGGGGTCTGGTTCATGCTGCACTAATCGAACCGAACAAAATAATTGGACCTAAAGGCGCCCGCTTGTAAAGGCTTCCAACAGTGCAATACCCAACATTGTAGGTTGTTGTTCTTATTCTTAACGGCTTCCATTATTTATTTAAAACTTGGGCTCTGCTTCAACACATCAAAGTACGTGGGCCGTTCTTATATAGCGCATTTCACATTCGTTCCAATGCGCTTTACAACCGATGTAGGACTTTTTCGGATGATATGAAGGCGCCTACGGCAGCCGAGCAGCTTACAATCATGAGGAGTTAGTACATTAGTATGTTATGCCTCCAATTTCCAAAGTAGCGTTTCACAACAATGAGTGGTAGCGGTTGTTCACATTAGATACCTGATTTAAGGTACATCCTTCAGTATCCAGTGGATAAGTTGATGCCGTTAACCAATACATTTATCCAGTGGATAAGGATTTATTCGACGTACAGCGCTATTCACTCTTTGAACAACCGGGACCTGAAGGTCAAAAGTTTAATAACAAATTTATTTAATATTAAAGACGTCAGCAAGTGCCATCCAAATCCTTGTCGCAATGGAGGCGAGTGTAGCGAGACTGATGATTCTTATACCTGTCTGTGTAAAGAAGGTTTCAAAGGAACGAATTGTGAGGGTATGTACCATCAACAAAACAATCAAAGGGCAATGGATTGTGATCAATGTTTGTAGGATATAATGTAATGTGAATATATTATGTGCATTGCCCATACGTATTCTACATACTTTCCAACTACCACATAATAAGACTAAGATAATAATGACTTGAGCAGTCATGTGTCCATGCAATGGAATATTGGGGATCAGCTCCATTGTCCCGGTTTATATGGTTGATATCCTGGTTGTTAGTTTCCATAGCAATAAATTACTTCGGTAGGGTTGCTTGCCCCACGCTCACATTTGCTAGAGCCCTGTTTGCCGTTTCCACCAGTGTCAGAACCTGGTATCAGCCCTGTATGGCACCTAGGCGTTAAAGGATATGGATGGATGGAATAATGAACTTATGGCAGAGGTAAAAACTATTTCTTGCATGTGACCACTAATGGTGTTTGTTTAATGTTGTATGAAAACGCAAGAAATGAATCAATGTGATCCAAATCCATGCAAAAATGCTGGGACGTGCTTCGAGCAGGATGCTGATTTCTATTGCAACTGTCCATCGATGTACCGAGGGAAGACTTGCGAGGGTAAGTGTTGACAGCACAGCACAGCACAGCACAGCACAGCACAGCACAGCACAGCACAGCACAGCACAGCACAGCACAGCACAGCACAGCACAGCACAGCACAGCACAGCACAGCACAGCACAGCACAGCACAGCACAGCACATATACAAAAGTTGATATATTTGTGGTCTGATGTATTTTCTACATTCGCTCAAACAGTTATCAGCGAGTGCTCCAAAGCAAGGTGCATCAATGGAGGAACCTGTCTGGACTCAATAAATGGGTTTAAGTGTAAATGTCCATATGGTTTCTATGGTAACAGTTGTGAAGGTAATAATGGATCTTATTTAATAAAGCTACCTAGTCTACACGGGCAAGTTTTCCTTGTATCTTTGACAAGTTTCATTGATCGTGTATATAGACGGTCAACAAGTTTTCCTTGACAAGTTTCGGTTATGCCCGCAATGCCTTTCAATCAGCGGAGCAACAAAAAAAAAGATTTCCAGTCTCCTGTCCAGCAAAATCCAATGGCGTCTGTAAAGACTGGGAACTGAGCTCATTAATATTCCTTGCCACATTTTCCTTGTTGTCGTTTACACGAGCAAATTTCTGCCTTGACAATTTTCCTTATGAAGGAAAAGCTAGTATGCCAGCTTTTCCTTGTCAATGAAAAATTGACCATTTTTCTCCATCTACACGAACAAGTTTTCAATTCTTGTCAAGGAAAACTTGTCCAGGGAAACGGCTTAAGTGATAGTCGTGAAAGGTGAGACCAAAAGAAATTCTGGAAATCGGAATTAATTAATTCTCATATAATTACATCGTAATATCATCGACTTTCATCGTAGAATCTTAAGGTGAATTGTTCTTCGATCGATTTTAATAACACAAGAATATTTATATCATCTTTGCTGTCTTCCACATAGGGGAGCGATTATGCAATTAAGTATATCAGAAAAGAGCAAGTTGCGCAATTAGCGGCGCCGCTATATGTCAGAAATCCTTACCCAGTGGATAAATTTATTGGATATGATAACAGCATCAATTTGTCCACTAGATAAGGGTTTATCCGATGGATAGCGCTTTCTACTCTTGGGCAATCGGGGCCAGAACCATAAGTATTCTGCCAATCAGGGACGTTCTCACCACGTCACGATATCCTGAATGTGGGCATTTTAGTCCATTTAATGTGAAAAATCTATTATTGAAATTACAGATTGAATTATTTGTTAATTTGATTTTTCCAGTGAACGCTTGTCAACCAAATCCCTGTCTGAATAACGGCGCTTGCCGTCTGTATGGTAATCAGAATGTGTGTCAGTGCAGTCAAGGTTATTCGGGAAGAAACTGTGAAGGTATGGCAGCCATTCGATAAAACAGCAAGAAATGCACAGGTATGGAATGCATGACTCGTCTAGGCATGCGCCCATCCTTGCATGAAGATTTGATCAAAATCTACAATACCGATAAAGATGGCGTCTACTTGTTCAATATAATCTTTGTGAGTTTCAAATTATGCTTCAACTCAAGGACAACCTCGACGTCCTCGAAACTAGTGTATTCACGGTGATGAATGCATAGAATGTATTTTCTGATATGTGCAATGTTGCTATACATTATGAAAGAATGATTGACCGCCGACTAGGAGGCCGCCATTTTGAATGTACTCTTGAATTTGTGAAGGATCAGGGTTTATTTGCAACTTCATTGCGCTGTTCCGTACGTTTAATTGAGAGAAATAACGGCTGGAACTAATGATATCCTTAAATAAATACAACAAATTATCTCTCTATCCATCAAAACTTCATTCAAATCACCATTAGATGACCTAAAACATTTCAAATGTCATCGAGGATCTAATTTTTCTACATCCTGCTGAGGAAGGTCATTTTAATGATAGCATGTGGTAAAGCCCCACGTTTGCTAAGTCGCGCAATGACATCACTAAAATAAACCACTGGATCGTATGTTCGCAGATTCAAGAGAGTAATCAAAATGGCGGCCTCGTAGTCAACAGTCTATCAATAATTATTTCTCGCATTTCTCGAGAGTTAATTACGTCAATGAGAAAACATATTTTACATACAAAACAGATCGTACAAGAGAGTCGAGATCTCTTCCTTAACTAGTCACGATTTGTGAAAAACCACGGCACACGACACAAACTAGTTCAAAAATAGAAACATCACGTTCACGTTCGTTCGTACGTGATAGAGTCGTTTTCGTACGAGCGTGAAACCTACGGTACCGTGACACTCAAATGGCTTCCTTTAATTTCTGAACCAATCAAAAAGCGTGCAGATGCATCTCATCCAATCAAATTCAATACGGCACGGCACGGTACCGTAACTTTCTCACTCACACGAAAATGCCTCTATAGATTTGTCATGCAGAGTCATTTGAAATTTACTCTATACTTTGGCAAATGACTGAAATTGGAGGTTTCTTGGTGTTGCAGAACACCAGATGACGTTAGACAATGAACACAAAGAACGAGAAGAATGAACTTGAACCAAAACAATACCCTGCATACAAAGAAACCTAACCAAGAATACAATGCAGACTGTAGCACCAAGAAACACCCCTGAAATTGCATCAACTCCCAAGACTAAGATATTGCTGTATTTGTTTAGTTCACAGTCCATGTAATACAAACAACATCTGTTTGAATGGTGGCACATGCGTAGACAGTACGTACACAAACAGCGCATATGGATTTGCTTGTATCTGTCCAAAATCTTTTGATGGACTACTTTGCGAACAAAAAGTTCCTGCTGTAAGCAATGAAGATGACCAGCGATGACGCATCAAAAGTGGAGCTTTTGTGGTTCAGTTTAATGGGAAAGTTGTTCGATAATAGAACGATGTAATGAAACCATTGTTGATAATTCACTCTATTTATTATGTATGTATTTATTTATTTATTCACATTTTATCAATCCCAAACGTTTTTCATTCTCTGAGATAACAAAGTCATTCATCAATTGTCAAGCGTAGTCATTAGTATTGTAATCTTTGATTGTAACTAAAGGCGCGATCATATATGACCAGACAGACTGGTCTGTCCGTGTACTTTAATTACGGAATGCAAACGTTTGGTATGGACCTGAGGTTAAGGTCTGGCGTCAAGGTAGTTCTTCTCTGTGTGTCCTGTCCGTGTTCAAGATAATGACTTCTTGAGTTATATTATTACAATCTACACCTGGTATCAAGGTAGTTCTTTCTGTGTGTCCTGTCAGTGTTCAAGATAATGGCTTCTTGAGTTATATTATTACAATCTACACCTGGTATCAAGGTAGTTATTTCTGTGTGTCCTGTCCGTGTTCAAGATAATGGCTTCTTGAGTTATATTATTACAATCTACACCTGGTATCAAGGTAGTTATTTCTGTGTGTCCTTCCGTGTTCAAGATGGTGGCTGCTTGAGTTATATTATTACAATCTACACCTGGTATCAAGGTAGTCCTTTCTGTGCGTCATGTCCGTGTTGAAGATGGTGGCTGAGTGATCTATTGGAGTCGTTTTCGTATGAGTGTGAAACCCATATACGGCACGGAGTTATGGTCACGGTACGGAATCGAAGACATTCTGTTCAACCAATCACAGCGCGCAAAATCGTTGATCAACCAATCAGAATGCTTGGACACGGCACGGTCACAGCACGGCACGGCACGAACCGTACCGTAACTACTACATGCGAACACGACTCTATTAAAATCAGTGCACCGATTGGTCATTCCAACCAAGTTGAAAACGCGCTGTATAAGAAAATGCATGATCTCATAGACCGAATGCAAAATGTTTCAGATTAATTTATATAAATGGAGAACAAATACGAGTTTAGAAATATAACAACAAATTTACGAGACCGTACATAGTTTAGCAATACACCGAAAGCCCATCAATTGAAATGAAGCCATCGTAAAGGTACAACCATTTGAATTCTACCAAATACACAGAGACGAGGACAGTTAGCCCAAAGCTCAATGTCCCACACAAATCCAGTCTTTGTAATTTTAAGTCGTTATAATTTTACGTTTTTGTGGAATAGCCCTCAAATCTTGTAGTTTTCCTTTTGGTGGCACGTGCTTTAGGTGTTACCGATTGCATGATCATGTGAGGTAAATGTATAAGAAATGAAGATAACTCTGGAAAAAAAAAAGTGTCGAAGTCATAAAGTTTTAGAAATGTAGTAAACTGGATTAAAGTTTTTTATCACACTTGACATTTTTGTTGGTTGGATTTGTGAATTAGGATAGGATAAGGAAAAATAGATAATGGCCACGACATTGAAACGATGAATATCCCACACGAAGGAAGCATGATCGAAATGGGTAGCTTACGGGAGGTGTCCGTTTACAGGAGGTATCCGCTTACGGGAGGTGTCAGCGGGGAAGGTGTCCGCTTACGGGAGGTGCAGCCTACGGGAGGTGTCCGCTTACGGGAGGTGACAGCTTATGGGAGGTGTCAGCTTATGGGAGGTGTCCGCTTACGGGAGGTGCCGCTTACGGGATGTGTCCGCTTACGGGAGGTATCCGCTTACGGGAGGTGTCAGCTTATGGGAGGTGTCCGCTTATGGGAGGTGTCAGCTTATGGGAGATGTCCGCTTACGGGAGGTGTCAGCTTACGGGAGGTGCCGCTTATGGGAGGTGTCCGCTTACGGGAGGTGTCCGCTTACGGGAGGTGACAGCTTATGGGAGGTGTCAGCTTATGGGAGGTGTCCGCTTACGGGAGGTGCCGCTTACGGGAGGTGCCCGCTTACGGGAGGTGCCCGCTTACGGGAGGTGTCCGCTTACGGGAGGTGCCGCTTACGGGAGCCGTTTACAGTAGATGTCCACTTATGGGACGGATGACTGTTAATGGAGGTGCGACTGTAATTAGTTAATATTTACTATTATTGTTTTTTATCGCTGCTTTTTCTTAACGGTTACTCGTTCATTACCATTGTAATGACCTTGTTTACCCTGAACATGGACGATACAATTCCATGTATCCGACCATCTTCAAGTACAACCTCAATGACAATGACAATGACAATTCTAAAGTTGCAATTTCTAAGAAAGGTACGCGCCGAGTGGCCCCTCTACTAATTCCAGGAGCTCTAAATTCCATATAGCACGAGTGTTTATTCTCTAACCGTTTTAGAATATAGTCATACTCACGAGAGTATTCTTTGGCTGCATGTTTGTTGCTTTCCAATTCAAAGGAATACAGATTTCAAATGCAAATACGCTTTGCTATGCAAAGCTGCTCAGTTGTGTGTGACTTGGAGTGAAGATGAATATCCGAAGATATATTGAGGCCGTTTTGGCATGCGACGATTTAATACAAGCTTGCAACGCTAGACATTACCGGTATTTGTTGTGGAAATGAAGAGCAGCAATCTCAAAGTGTCAAAGTTTTCTCAAATAACCAGTCAGAACGCACGAAATTGAAAAATCGAGAGAAATAATGGACACCAAAGAAATCTCAAGAAAGCACAATGTGGACATTTAATATATTAATTATTGAAAGATTGGGCTAACCATATCGCAATAACCATACGGAGAACTTAGATGACTGATGAATATCCGTACATCTACACTTCTTGTAGAACATGGAGAAACTCGTTTGTGATTTCATTTTGAAGAGTATGTGACTCGCTACGTTTCTTTAGTGTTTAGTATTGTTATGATCTGTATTTCTGAATCAGTATTTATGTATAAATCTAGCTGCTACGAACCCAAATAACTGTCGATTTATTGGATTATGACATAATTGTATTAGCTTATTTTTTGTATATAGTTTAGTAAACGTTATTAGAGCGCAAATATTATATCCGTGAAATAAGCGATAACACTTAGTACTACTTAGTCCTAAGTAGATAATAATAATAAAGCATTTGGTGCTCTTTAGTACTGTTTAGTTAGTTAACTATTTCATGGATATAATATTTGCACTCTAATATTCTCTAAGTTAAATTAGTCATTAGTATTCCCTATATAGAGAATACTAATAAGGCTTAGAGCGCACAAATGCTGGGCGCCGCTGATTGGTCGAGTGAGTATGACTATATCAGTTCTAAATCTTGGTTGGAGCGGTGGGGAACATAACTCTAGGATCTGCATAACGTATACGATTTAATACGAAAAAGTCATCGGCCTCATTTTAATAATCCACTTCACGCTTTCGTCGTTATTTTGAATTGGGACAAACTTGCCCCAATTCAAAATGGCGACGAAAGCGTGAAGTGGCTTATTATAATGAGGCCGCGGAAATAGAAATCTCGATCACTTTGACTTCCCATAACTCCGCTCGATTTTGTTGGATTTTCAAAATTTAAACTTCGATAATCAGCAAGCATGCATGTGAGTTGTTGGAGTGAAAATAAGGCCAATGTAGTTGTTTTAACTACCTTTTACGAGTCAATCTTCTTTTCACGAATGTATCTTAAAAATTCGAGCTAATTTGCATATTCACGTGCCGAACGTTTTATTTTGAAAACAAACAAAAAAATATATTGATTTGTAGAGTTCCAATACCCATTATATTATAGGTCATAGATAACAAAGAAAACGTGTTGTCTAAAATGGTAAGTTTTTGAAAATCGAACGAAATTGAGCGGAGTTACGGCAAGTCAATATTTCTATAAATTTCCGCGCGTTGCCCCAATTCAAAATGGCGGACGAAAGCTAGCGTGAAGTGGCTTATTGTTAAAATGCTAAACATGTATGTCATGCAATTGCAGAATAACCAAATTACTTGCATCTGAACTGGATATGGACTGCATGCTTGTTCTGTGTTGGTGATATACTTGCTTTCATTGATGTATATAGTAGTTTGCACCACATGAGCTGGAACTTTTTCTGAAAGAAATCAAAGGTAAAAAGGTACTGATATTTAACGTCCGTAACCCCTTCAGTCGATACTGTTCTCCCAGGAGGCGGACGGTGCGCCCTTTTACCCCCTCCCTCCATCAGTGATCCGTCTTATGGGTAATATAAAGCTGCACTGAACCACACGGATTAGAGGGAAGTCGACTTCTGGAGTAGAAAATAAAGCCGGGGACTCCTTGGAGTCTTCCCGTTCAGCCGAGAGGATGAAACTACAAAGGACGAGGAGTGATATATGACGCTATTCCTCGCTCGTAGCAATTGCACGAGCAGTGAAGTAAAGGAAGCCTGATTAAATTGCCCATGGAATTGAAGATTTGGCAATGACTGGAGAAAGACTCGCACTCGCAGTTTGATGAATAGTACAGTTAGCAAACGTAGGTTTCCGTTTACAGGAGGTGTCTACTTACAGGAGGTGTCTGCTTACAGGAGGTGGCTGCTTACAGGAGGTGTCTGCTTACAGGAGGTGTCTGGTTACATGAGGCGTCTGCTTACAGGAGTTGTCTGCTTACAAGAGGCCGGTGTCTGCTTACAGGAGGTGTCTGCTTACAGGAGGTGTCTGGTTACATGAGGCGTCTGCTTACAGGAGTTGTCTGCTTACAAGAGGCCGGTGTCTGCTTACAGGAGGTGTCTGCTTACAGGAAATGTCTGCATACAGGAGATGTCTGCTTAAAGGAGGGGTCGGTTTACTGAAGATATGTTTACGGGAGATATCGGCTTATGGAGGTGTCCGCTGATGGGATGTTAAAGGAATATTTAGTGAATAATAAAGGTCGGTACTTTTGGGAGGCGTACACCTATAGGAGGTGTCCGTTAGTGGAGATTCGATTGTACATAGTTAATTATAATATATTTACTATTATTGATTTTTTATTTTCACTTTTACTTTACTTTTACTTTACTTTACTTTTAACGGTTCCTTGTTCATTACCATTTCATTACCATTGTAATGACCTCGTTAACCCTGGGCGGTGAACTCAAAATCTTCGTTTTCTTAGAAATTTCATGTATCCGGCCATCTTCAAACACAGCCTCAAACAGTTACTAGACTTTGAGGGCTATCTGTGGAGTGGCATGTACTGGCTGAAGAGAATACAAGGAAATTTGCTAGAACTTTCACAAGAATTCTGGACCACAAGGATTTATCGTCAAAAACTTACTCCAAATCAATGTTCGTCATCAGAAGTAAATGTCTGTTCAACGCCAAAAAGAAAATTAACAACAGTCTCAGGCGTGTCACAATTCTGTCAGTGAAGTATTCTAGCGTCAAGGGTTGGCCATGGCGGGTGTTGGGTGTGTGTGCCCTTTACGGGTTGTCAAATATTAGTTTTTCTAGTGCATTCTTTTGTTATTCAATCAGAAATCGCGGTTAGCAGGTGAAGGTCAAACCATTGAATTCACCTGCCTGAGGAAAAATGGCCTCTGAAAGATCTTGGGATTTACGATGAATAGAAGAGCAAAAAATTACTGTTTTGGTATCTCCGATGCAATGGTTTGACACACTGTATTATTTGGTCGTTTTCATGGATTCCACACTGTTTTTTGTTATTCCTCTGTGTTTGGTCTTGGTGACAGCAAATGGATCAATTGAAAGTCACCAATCACTGCCGCCAAGCGTTAATGACGCTGTAAACACTACAAAAACTAATTTGAAAATCGAGAGATTTGTAAATGCCTCATCAGAATCAAATATAACTACAATGGCTAGCAATCACACAGATCTACGTCGTGGTGATGTAAGTAGAAAACCCAAATCGATAAAACATAAAAGAAGAAAAGTGATTAAAGACGAACAAGAAATTCCACAGGCAATGACACCTCTTCGTGTAGTAGCAACATCGGCGGTAATCAAAGACCGTTTCAGTAAACCTCGACAGTCTCCAAAACCAGTCAAAGCAATTCATATTTGGGGACCCACGCCGTTTAAAACAGTTGTCAACAATCTTTTGAAAATGAATAACAGAATCAGACAGGAGAGAAAACGACTCTTCCTTCCATATGATCAGACAAACCGTTTGCAGGAATACAGTATGCCAGCTCCAGTATTCAAAGCCAAGGAGCCTGACTTTGTACTTTCCTACAAAGAACCAGATATCGAAACCAAACAACTCCCACCAATCATGCAATTAAATGAACGTCAAAACGACGATGTTAAACAAATATCTGAGACAGCTGATGCACGCATGCTTTTAGAAAGACCTATTTATGAACAAGTAACACCTGATTTACAGCAAGCTGGGTTTGGACAGTTGGCCAAAGAACAGGATATCTTCTATGATCATTATCCACAGTATAATCAAGGTCTACCACAATTCTTAAGTAACAATCTTTTTCATCACCACCAGGCGCATCATCATCACCGAGGTGAAGGTCTTTTTGTAGTCGAATTAATAATTTTTGACTTTTGATATGATATTTAGAGGTTGTCACGTGACATCCAGGGAAATAGAATAGAGTCATTTTCGTATTTATTTTTATTTATTTTACAATTTGTTAAAAGGCTGGTGAAGCAAAAAAGGACACGGAGTTCCCTACAAGGCTCTCAACCCAACCAAACCCCAGTATGAGTGGGAAACCTACGGTGCTGTGCACATGACACTAGACTCATGATAAATGGCATCCTTTCTGAACCAATCAAAAAGCGTACAGATGCATATCCAATCAAACTCTTTCAATACGTTATGGCACGGTACCGTAACTTTCCCACTCATACATTACGAAAACGACTCTATCTCATTCTTAAAACAATATTCTGCAAACTAAGTGGTTTCAGTGAGATTCCTCTATTCTCAGGTAAAGCCAAGGCAAAGTGTAATCCTAACCCATGTGTTAATGATGGCGTGTGCACGGCATTTTTGCACGACTACGAGTGTACATGCCCAATAGGATTCATGGGTAAACATTGCGAAGGTAACAGTAATCGACAAAATGCAGATATTAAGTATAAATTGACACATACGTCAAATTGCCGGTGATAACTCATGATTATCGCCTACAACGTGACACTTATTGTAGCGGCACCCAGATTGTTGATCTTGTAGTAAGTACATAAACAGTAAAATGTATTTTATTTTCAATTATTCATCCATTTATTCCTAAAATAGTTGGAACTGGGCACGTGAAGAATATTCAGGAAACAGACACAAACTTCGAAATAAATGAACGGTTTTGTGAGATGTGATATTTTGATACCAAAATTATTGATCTCCATCAGGAAGTGGACTATGAGATTGCATATCAACGTAAGGAAGGTGGGGCACGGGACGAGGATGAAGGGGCCAGGGGGCGGCATCTCTTCCTCCCCAAAATTCCAGTATTGTATACAATCTAGGCGAACTTTATGGACGAGATTATTAAAATTGTACTCAAGAAAACCCTCTCCCTACACCACTAATACATACATTCTGAACTGTAAATTCAATTTTATTTGATTTTAAACTGTGTTTTCAGACAGCAATCAGTGTCTTCCAAATCCTTGTAAAAACAGCGGGAACTGCTACCCAACATCGTCTGGTTTCCAATGCACGTGCGTACGAGGATACAAAGGGGAAAACTGTGAAGGTAAATATACCGAATCAGACAGAGGGTCAATAATTTTGCATTACAAATATGCATCCCACAGGTTTACACTGCAGTTTGTTTTTGATCGGCAGCTGTCAAACATGGCTAGCCGAAATTCCATATTATTTGTAATAGAGCGGATTTCGTATTTTGTTTGACTGTGAAAAACTTACCGCATGGACGTGCCGTGCTGTGACCGTGATGTTTTAGGATTTCGAAGGAATCCATGCCGTGGCATGACAATGCTGTGCCGTGACAATGCCGTGCCGTGACAGTGCCGTGCCGTGCCGTGCCATGATCGTGCCGTGCCGTGCCGTGCCATGATCGTGCCGTGCCGTGCCGTGCCGTGCCGTGCCGTGCCGTGCCGTGCCGTGCCGTGCCGTGCCGTGCCGTGACCGTGCTGTGCCGTGACAGTGCAGTGCCGTGACAGTGCTGTGCCGTGACAGTGCTGTGCCGTGACCGTTCCATGTGCCGTGGATTTACACACTCGTACAAAATCTGCTCTATTAACAGTCTGTCACTCACTGGAGTCCTTATTGTAACATATTTTTGCTTGGTTTAGCTGTTAGCAAGTGCATTCCAAATCCTTGCAAGAACGGCGCCATCTGCGAGGAGCCTGTTTTAGTCCATGAAGACTATAAATGTATATGCAAGTCTGGATATAAGGGATCTAGTTGCGAAGGTATACATTTTCATAGTTAATCATACCGAGTTAAATTAAATAAGGAAATAGAGGAAATAGACCCTTTCATGAGTTATATATGCTTTCCCGAACGTCCTCTTCGTTTGAAATACATCCATATTAACATATATTAGAATATAGTCATACTCACTCGACCAATCAGCGCCCAGCATTTGTGCGTTCTATATCTCATAAAGGAGCTTTATCAATGGATTCATTAGTATTCTCTATATATAGAGAATACTAATAAAGCTTTGTTTTCTTTTGTTTCAAAGCCTTATTAGTATTCTCTATATAGGGAATACTAATGACTAACTTAGAGAATACTAGAGCGCAAATATTATATCCGTTAAATCGTTAACTAAATAGTACTAATAAATAGCACCAAATGCTTTATCATTGTTGTCTACTTGTAAAATGTTAATTAGTACTAAACCTAGCGCTTATTTCACGGATATAATATTTGCACTCTTTGACGTGTACTAAACTATATACAAAAAATACTATAATACAATCTTAGTTTAATCTTCAAATACCAAAAATTCTAAATATTTTATATCATAGTTCTGTTTCACAGAAACAGAAATATAGAAATACAGATCATAACTATACTAAACACTAAAGAAACGTAGCGAGTTTTTACTGTTCAAAATGAAACTCACAAACGGTTTCTCCATTTCTACAAGAATTGTAGATGTACGGATATTCATCAGTCATCCAAGTTCTCCGTATGCTACATGCGATTTAAGCAGCCCAATTTCAATTTTTTACCACGGTCAAAATCGTGCTTGAGTTTAAGGGGGTGCCCATTATTTCTAATGGTTCGAGCAATTCCGTCCGTTCTACTGGTTTGAAGAAACTTTGAGATTCCTGCTTTCATTTCCACAACAAATACCCGTAAATTCTAGCGTTATTAGCCCGTAAAAAAGCTTTTCCCACCAAATTTTCGATATTCATTTTCTACTTTAGTCACACAAACTCTGAGATTTAAATAAGCGTATGTGCATTTGAAATCGCTCCTTGGGAAAGCAACATAACATGCATTTCAAAGATATACTCTCGATTTGTATGACTATATTCTAAAACGGTTAGAGAATAAAACACTCGTGCTTTAGAGGAAATAGAGCGCCTCGCATTGATGAAGGGCCACTCGGCGCTTTCCCGAACGTCTATCTGCTTCGGAGCTCTAATTGAAATAAAGCATCCATATTATTCTCTAACCCTTACTTAGAATATAGTCATACTCACTCGACCAATCAGCGCCCAGCATTTGTGCGCTCTATATCTCATAAAGGATAGGGATTTATCAATGGATTCATTAGTATTCTCTATATATAGAGAATACTAATAAAGCTCTTTGTTTTCTTTTGTTTCAAAGCCTTATTAGTATTCTCTATATAGGGAATACTAATGACTAACTTAGAGAATACTAGAGTGCAAATATTATATCCGTTAAATCGTTAACTAACTAAATATATACTAATAAATAGCACCAAATGCTTTATCATTGTTGTCTACTCAGTAGTAAAACTAGTAAAATGTTAATTAGTACTAAATGTTAGCGCTTATTTCACGGATATAATATTTGCACTCTAATACATGACGTGTACTAAGAAAAACTATATACAAAAAAAATATTATAATACAATCTTAGTTTAATTCAAATTTTTGGATTTCGTTTAGCATATATAATCCAATACATCACAGAAATACAGAAATACAGAAATACATATCATAACTATACTAACACTAAAGAAACGTAGCGAGTCACTTACTCTTCAAAATGAAATCACAAACGAGTTTCTCCATGTTCTGCAAGAATTGTAGTGTAGATATTCATGTCATAGTTCTCCGTATGATTATTGCGATATAGTTAGCCCAATCTTTCAATATATTAAATGTCCACATCGTGCTTGAGTTTTCTTTGGTGCCCATTATTTCTCTCGTTTTTCAATTTCGTCCGTTCTACTGGTTTGAAGAAACTTTGAGATTTCTGCTCTTCATTTCCACAACAAATATCGGCAATTTCTAGCTTTGCAAGCTTCGTATTTTTTAAAAAAGCCTCAAACTTCGGATATTCATCTTCACTCCACTGAAGTCACACACAACTGAACAGCTTTGCATAAGCGTATGTGCATTTGAAATCAGTATTCCTTTGGGAAAGAAACAGACATGCAGTCAAAGAATACTCTCGTGAGTATGACTATATTCTAAAACGGTTAGAGAATAAACACTCGTGCTTTATGGAATTTAGAGCGCCTCGCATTGATAGAAGGGCCACTCGGCGCTACGCGCCTCGTGGCCTTCTATCTGCTGCTCGGAGCTCTAATTCCCATAAAGCACTCGCGTTTATTCTCTAACCCTTACTTATCAAGCGTTACTGGTAAAGAAAGAAATATTACCCAGGGGAATGACACGTAGTCTGTTTCCACATCTTGTCTCAGTTGCTTAATAATAATAATAATAAAAATAATTTAATATTTATATTGCGTGTGTTACATAGGAAGATGCTCACACGCGCATTACAAGTCTTACCTTGCATTAACAGTAGGCTAATTGGGGACACCTATCTAGAGAACTACATGTTTGTTAGTACCATAAGACTACATGCTGTTGTTCTGGGAGACAATCCCCTAGCCTCTGCGAAATAACACGACAGATTCTTTTACGTCCAATTATATTGGGTAGAAAAGAAAGGAGACAAGGCCAAAGGCTTTACGTATATTATTATTATTATTATTATTATTATTATTATTATTATTATTATTATTATTATTATTATTATTATTATTATTATTATTATTATTATTATTAATATTCTTCTTCTTCTTCTTCTTCTTCTTCATATTCATATTCTTCTTCTTCTTCTTCTTCTTCATATCATCTTCTTCTTCTTCTTCTTCTTCTTCTTCTTCTTCTTCTTCTTCTTATTCTTATTCTTATTCTTATTCTTATTCTTATTCTTATTCTTCTTCTTCTTCTTCTTCTTCTTTATTCTTATTCTTATTCTTATTCTTATTCTTATTCTTATTCTTATTCTTATTCTTATTCTTATTCTTATTCTTATTCTTATTCTTTATTCTTATTCTTATTCTTATTCTTATTCTTATTCTTATTCTTATTCTTATTCTTATTCTTATTCTTATTCTTATTCTTATTCTTATTCTTATTCTTATTCTTATTCTTATTCTTCTTATTCTTATTCTTATTCTTATTCTTATTCTTATTCTTATTCTTATTCTTATTCTTATTCTTATTCTTATTCTTATTCTTATTCTTATTCTTATTCTTATTCTTATTCTTATTCTTATTCTTATTCTTATTCTTATTCTTATTAGTAGTAGGGAAATGGGAGTTCTGGACCACGGGCGGCCCGGGTCAGCCCGGGCTACACGGGCGGCCCGGCCAGCCCGGGCTAGGGGGAGTTCTGGGCCACGGGCCGCCCGTGGTCCAGAACTCCCATTTCCCTACTACTCTTATTAAACACTCCTGATTGTAAACTGCATGTATCACTATATAAATGCTACTCTCATTTAATTTCAAACGGGAAAACAATACTCCCAAGCTGAAAGGGTCTATTTCCATAGGCATGCCTGCTGAGACATTAATAAGCCTGACCATAAGGTCGAAAGTTCCAAAGTCCTAAATTGAAGTTTAATTGAAGTAGCTATGCGAAGAACATTTGTTTAAAAAGTTATTGACCTTAATTATTATGCATGGAGGGAACTTTTGAACTGGAAGTGTCATTCCATCACTCATTCGGCTGTAAAAACATCCACGAGTTCGCCAATGGGTGCCTGATTATTTTCTCGTTATTCAGAGGCTGATTTTTGCGGTATGCATAATCCGTGTAATAATGGCGGAACATGTGTCAATGGACAATCTACCCACGTGTGCAGATGTCCACCAGGATTTCTAGGCGTAGACTGTGGAGGTACGTATAATGACATTAATAAACTACTGGCAAAACTGCACGGGAACGAGACAGCGTGAAAAGTGTTAGGAGAAGCATTACAAAACCATACATCAGTGATATAGACACTAATGTTTTATTAATCAGTGTCTTTATCGGAGTATATAGATCCATGCATGTGACCGATTGGACAAACCTGGTTAGACCAATTGCTCATGCATTATTAATGAGTTTGCTAATGAATTATGCAAACTGTGTCTGGTACATGAAGGAGGTCTCGATGTTTCGGGCTTCATAACGATTGTTTTCAATTAACTATGGTCTGACCGACTGACCCATGCATACGAATCGTACTCGGTTTTGCTAAGACATGGCTTTGCAATTCCTCGACTACACAGCTCACCTTTGCCCTAATAAAACAACTATTTAATGGATTATAGATATCGATGTATGTCATTCCTCGACTACAGCTCACCTTTGCCCTACTAGGGATGTCCGTTTTAGCGGCACTGGCACAAGCTATGCCGAGCATAATTTATTTTATAATAGATTTTCTCTTTACAGAAGTCGTTCACTAAATATTTGAATAGAGAACGAATTATCAGCTCGTAATTTCAATATGGCACGGTTTTCTTTGTTTTTCCAACTTTTTATGAAGAAAAAAATATTTGATAAATACCGGCATATCGGGAATCGAACCCAAGACCTTTGGCTTATTAGACCACACTTTACACTGTATACTACTGAGGTAACTGATAAATATTTCTGGACAAAAAATGCTTTAGCTGTTTTGATGAAGCTCGTTAACATTACAGTATACAGAATGGAAAAGCATTTGTTTTGCAATTCCACTTGGGAAATCAGGAACCATAACTTGATTAATGACGTCCTTCTCATAGGACCGTGTTTTGTTTGAAAATCTTTGTCAAACTTTCGCTCGGAGTTATGGCATGGAATATATTAACCTCGGGCGACCTCGGTGAATATATCCCATAACCCCTCGCTACATGTCGATAACCTACACATAGATCTTTGTAAACTATTTTCTTGATACTTTATCAGTCTCAACAGTTTCCATGAAATGTAATATGATCTTTGAACCCATATTGTAAGAAAATCAGTTGAAGAAACCTCCGGGAGCTCGAAGAAGGTAGACTCTTTAAACATGACGAGTGTCTTTGCGTTCTTGCATCATGGTGCATACCTTATCGATCCAACTAGAGTGGATGGAATTTTTAGGGGCAAGGCTAATTAAGGTTAATTTTAAATATTATACTTTTCCACGATATGTAGTTGGACCAATAAACTACATGACAACCTGCATTACTTTCACCCTTCTCATTTCATATTTCTTGAAAATGAGACCACAGAGTCTGATTCGTACTATTAGTCAACACTTTTTAAATTAAAGTATATACTTCTTGATGAAATGAGTTACAACTCATTTTTGATGTGATTACATGCAAACATTTTATGGACAAAAATCGTGCTTTACACCTGTAATTTCATTTGATGAGTAATTAAGCCAGTTTTCACTGACGCAAGATAAGAAAACATGAAGACATCATTCTCAGGGGCGGATCCAAGGGGGGGGGGGCATGGGGGGCCGGTGCCCCCCACTTCGAGTTGGGCCCGATACATATTTGCCCCCGTTTCCCCACCATTTGATGCCCAGAATGCATGGAAATTGCATTTTCGAGCTTCTAGATTTCAAAATTTTCTGGGGGAGCATGCCCCCACACCCCCTAGCAGAAGGGGCCTCACGGCCCCTTAGTGGTGCAGCCCCTTTTCAAAATCTCTAGATCCGCCCCTGATTCTGACAATGGCATATTTCAACGAAGGTAATAACATTTTTTCTGAGAGCTGCTATTTATATTGATACTGGCTACACAAGTACTTATGCTTGCATCGCTGGTGAAATCCAGGTGACGGATGTTCAAAGAGTGGATAACGCTATCCGTTGGCTACATTATTCATTGGATAACAGCATCAACTAATCCACTCAATAAAGATCCAACGGATAGCGCTACCCACTTTTTGAACAACCCTGGACCAGGATGTTCACTGCATGCGTCTAGTCACTATCTTGAAAAGTACTCTCACTCTATGGGCCTCTGCAGCCTCCTTTACCGAAGATAATAACTCTGGAAGGGCATCCTCTATTTTCTTTTGTTCTGCTCAACAGAATGAGAATATGAAAATATGGGAATATATAGTATGAACTCACGTCACACTGCTAGACGTATTACATGTAAAATGTTATACCAATTTTCTGTTTTCCTGTATAAACGGTATAGGTCAGTAGCCGGTCCAGATGGTTTCGTATCTTTCGAGAATGTCAAAAGCTATATCTGACAGAATATAATTATTTTTAGAGAATACCAATGAAATATTGTAATCAGTAAAAACTTGCCACGACTCATCTACATGCTTGAGACTGATTCAGCGGTGCTCTTCAGCGCGGGCTCGGATGAAACGTCGCCCCGCCAGAGAAGCCTGCTAGAACGACTTCCGGCGGGGCGACGTTTCCGAGACCGGCCGCGCCGAAGAGCACCGCTGGATTCTCGAGCATGGAACATCTGACATGACGCACGGTTACGTGTCGTGATATTGATCGATGTTTTTACCGTAAATAAATTATGAATGTAATTCTGTCAAAACTCACCAAATCGGCTAACGCAGTGTTTACTTTCTTATATACTTTGACCCATTTCAAATCTGCATTGACATACATGGAAATGAAATGGAAATGTTTGGAACAAAAAGCTCTTGTTTCCAAAGGTTTTGAATTGGGTTAAATAATGTAAACATTGCATTGCGTTAGCCGATTTTGTCTATGAAGTATTCAAAATCATTTTGGAGACTGTTCTTTTCCAAATTCTTTCCCCGGCGGCTTTGTATTACAAACAATGACTTACTGTGAAATGCAGTCACAGCTATCACAGCTAACTGGTTTTAAACAATGGTCCCTTAATTTGTGCCAAACTTGAGCTTATGCCGCTAAAACGGACATCTCTAATAAAACAATTATTTAATGGATTATAGATATAGATGTATGTCATTCCTCGACTACAGCTCACCTTTGCCCTAATAAAACAACTATTTAATGGATTATAGATATCGATGTATGTCATTCCAATCCTTGTGCTAATGGTGCGACCTGTGTCAGCAGTGGATCTGGACTTTTTATATGCCAGTGTCCTTATAGTTTTAGTGGAATTACTTGTGCAGGTAAGATATTGTGTTAGTTTTAAGGATATGCATACGTATGATAGTCGCCATAAAGAATCTACGACGACGACGTCAACCGGAAGTGTAAATAACTTCTTTTTCGGAGTTTCATACCTTCATAGTTGGTACTCCCTGTGGGCGAAGCAACCTCACGGGCTTAGGCTCGACTAAGTTATTATTATTATTATTATTATTTATAATGTACATGCATTGATTATGTAATTTATATGCATGTGATCCTGCAGAGAAAACATCCAGGTGCGAATCCCTTCCTTGTCAAAATGGCGGCAGATGTATTGATCATGAGCGGAATGGCTTCCGGTGTGAATGTCCTTCTAAGTTCACTGGTACTTTGTGCCAAAGTAAGTCCATTGATACAACTAAAATGAACGTACCACTTCACGGTTCTGTTCAGTAACCACGAAAAATAATACCAAGTTGAGTTTGGCATTGATGTTTTCATACCGAATCGGGTGGAAATTAATCTGGTTTCGAGTCGTGACAGCAAAGCATCTATATGGATCCTTTGGATGGACACAATCAAATATGGCACGCGCTGTTAAAAATTAGCTGTTAGTTCAGCCAGGAACACAGCAGTTGAAATTATGAGGCATTATAAGCTCTAAAATACATTCAATATGGCGGACCTGTCTACGTAATCATGCGGTAACGATTCCACTCATTCCACTCGTTTCGGCAATGGCGAATTTGTTCTCATTGTCTATATTTTTGATGGTAAGAAAATCGTATTGAAAACCTTTCTATTTATTGTCAGTTCATGTCAACCTTCTTGAATATACATATTCACTTTCTAATTCGTTAGATTTTCGAAGTCTTTGCCAGAGCCAACCCTGTCAAAATAACGCAAAGTGTGTGGAGATCGGAAGTTCGTTTGCTTGTATCTGTCAACCAAAGTACAGTGGAACAACATGTGAAGGTTAGACATGCAAGTTCTCTACATCGTATAAATTAAATTTCCGTAGCATCCAACTGATTTGAATGTTATCAAATGAGCATACGTTTTTCCTCTTGCAACAGTTTTCCTTGCTGACGAGTGTATTGGTTGCCATAGGAACGCAAAATGTACATTTGGCAAGTGCACGTGTATATCTGGCTTTGTTGGCAACGGTTATGCATGTGAAGGTATATCTAGAAAACTCTTGTCTTTTACTTTTTCCAATATTATAATGATAGCTAATATTGTTTTTCTTTGAAACTTTTCATGATGTTCACCTGGCAGGCGCAAATCCTACCATTGCTGCATTGGGTAAGAACAATTTCTTAGTGATTTTTTTTTGGAAATCAGTTTATGGAGGGAATATTTCTTAATTGCCACGCGGCCACCTTTTCTTGTGTATAGGTACACTGAGAAAACAAATACTTCATCATATAGCAATGTGTCTCCAGTCACTTGTCAGAACTGAGGGCCACAAATTCGAGGGCCACAAGTTTATTAGCCTCTGGCTATTTAGTGTTACCCTCTTTAAATAAAGAGTTTATTATTATTATTATTATTATTATTATTATTATTATTATTATTATTATTATTATTATTATTATTATTATTATTATTATTATTATTATTATTATTATTATTATTATTATTATTGAAGACGTTAAAATGTGATGAGAATAAAAAAGTAGAACCACGAGACGACGTCGAGTAGAGAGGCATGGCGGTTATTCTCAACACATTTTGACGTCATCTCTGTATCTATAAGCGTACTGACATCATAGCAAAATGGAATCTAATTGTTTTGCTTAATACTTTCATAATTGCATGATTTTGTACTGACATCATCCGGCTATGCGTCTGTACTCAGCTCTAATAACACGCGGTTCTCAACCAATCAATTAGCGCGTAATATACCAATTATTATATAATAAAACGTGCACACAGACAACCTTATAGAGAATAACTTTATCTTTATTTAAAGGTTCTTATTATTTATGAAATTTAGTCCTGATTTTTGTGATTGTGCTTATATATTGATACTTATTTCGGAACCAGGCCTTAAATTGATAATATAAATTATTATTTCAGACCCTTCTAAATGTCATCCAAATCCTTGTTACAATGGAGGAATGTGTACAGAAACTGAATCCGGATTTACTTGCGAATGTCAAAGTGGCTATTTTGGAACTACATGTAAAGGTATCCCAATACCAACGTATTACTTACTGGTGTGCACGTGACGTCATGGCGGCCATGTTGATGGATAACAAAGCATTCCTCATTAGTTGTTCTTGTTTGTACCACCAACATGGCCACCTCTCATCACCACCTCCCAACACCACCTCCCAACACCACCTCCCATCCAATAAAAACTTTGAGAAAAACAATTTTTAACAATATTGAAAGTCCATAATCAAACTTGTTTACATCGTTTCTGAAATCATCCCAGAGCCTCAATGACATTTGGACATAACAAGTATACATTAAAACTTGGTTTTTATATATTTTTATAAAGTAAAGCCTTGTTTGACATTAACGCAGACATTCAAGCATGTTTGAGTCAACCTTGTCAAAATGATGGGACGTGTCAGGACGGCAAGGATCATGGATCCTACACTTGCAAATGTAAACCAGGCTACGAAGGAGTCAACTGTGAAGGTATGGATATTACCCCATACACTGAAACCTAGCTATCTCGAACTAGATAAAAATGTATGGTCATTGAAGCTGAAAATGGACTGTTCCCTTGCTCTGGACATTATTAAAATAAAATCGTCAGAGTAAAAATTAGTGTTGTTTAAATATTACGACTTTAGTGTCGTTTTCGTATGAGTGGGAAACCTACGGTACCGTGACATGCAGATGCAGATGCATCTCATCCAATCAAACTCTTTCAATACCGAACGGCAAGGCGCGGTGTGGTGACGATGCGGTTACTTTCTCACTCATACGAAAACGACTTTACTGCACAACCTTCTTCAGTAATGTGTGTTTCGTGACAAGTGGTCGCGTGGTATCAGAATGTAGTCGTATACAGTTGAATGTATACACCTATTCCAATAAACGTTGATCACGGACGATCTGAAATGGATGATCTGGGACAAAACGGAATTGTGAGCTGAGCTTAACTTTGCATAATCCGTGTTGACTAATGTATAGCGGAATATGGCATCATCCACATTGAGTGAACAGACCTGTGCTTGCAAATTGTGTGCCTTTATATCTGCAAGCAACATTTCTCTCAGTAATAAAAATGTACTTCACTTCAAAGTGCTCACTAGAAGTGGCAAAAGTGCTGGGTTTTGATGCTGACTATCTTACGAATTATTATAATATCACGCTTGAAAGCGCCCTCGATCTTCTGCAGTTTTTTAATGTCTGCAGTTCAGCTTCTCCAAAACACAATAAAACCGCCCACAATTCCTCTCGGTCTCAGATCATCCGTTTCAGATCGTCCGTGATCAAAGTTTATTGGAATAGGTGTATAGTTGTTTTATTTTCCTGTACATGTACAATAATTTACTCTGTTATCTTGAAGTTCCGCTCTCGAACACATTGCAGTTTCAGACATCGGGTTCCACTGTATATATTGTTTATTGGCTATACTTAATATTAATATATAATGTTCTAATCGATAGAACCCACCGTATGCATGCCAAATTTATGTGAAAACGGAGGCACATGCATACCCAAGGGAAAGACATTTCTTTGCAAGTGCCCAAAACGTTTTCAGGGAATACTTTGTGAAGGTAGGTATACTGACATTAGCAAGAAGAGGTAACACTGTTATGGATAATCATTGGGAGAGATATTGTAGACTGCATAGCTGGCGCAAAAGGATGCTGGTAAAAGGAGGAGTGTGGTAAACTCCCGTATCCCTTCCCATAACATTCCTAACCCCCTAACCTCTCCCTTGCGCCACCTAAGCAGGCTAGCGGCATTAAGGTTCTAAAAAGGAATAATTATGAACGTGGTTAGGGTCATATAGAGTAAGTACTGTAAATTGTCTAGTTCATTGTCATAGCCTAATTCATTACTCAAGGCATGGAATATTTCTCCGGAATGTGCTATGTTTTATACATTATGGCAGGAACTGAGGGATATTCAGTGAATCCAGGAAAAAAGGGGGAAGGGACAAAATACAGGGAAAAAAACCAAACGAATTCTTGGGACCAACACTGGCAGATTGAAACAGTAATGGAACTAAATGGTTGAGTGATTCAGTTTACAAAATTACATCTCAAATTAACGTTATAACTGATCCAATGTTAAATACGACAGACACGAGGAACATGTTCTTGTTGATGCTGCTGGACTGCGCTCGATTATCACACGAAGCTACATATATATTAGCTAGAAAATGGTTGCGATTAAAAATCCAAATAAATAAAAGTTAATATCAAAATCGGGAAGGATACCAGGCAACAGTCGAGACAGTTGCATAAAACTGCGTAACTGCTAAAGACAGACAATATATAGAATAGTTATTTTTACTGGGCTGAACGGCTGACATTCGTACATAGTTACGCTCAGCGTGCGACTGGCCCAGAAGAACATTTTACATTTGACATAATATGAGAAAATCAGGATAAATAGTAATAATATGTTTATTTTATGAAAATCACAGAGGATAAATGCTCTCTGTGCGATGTACATGCGCATTGCGAGGAAGGAAAATGTGTGTGCGACGACGGATATTCAGGCACAGGTACAAAAGACGAATGCTACAAAAAGGGAGGTGAGTACATCCAAATCCTCATTATTGTTTGTTTCAATTCAATAGTCCCCTTCACAGTTCCCTGCGCCATCTTGAAAGGTAACCGTGCCTTTGCATCGAAGCGAGACCAACGGCGATCTTGCAATGATAGATACCTATTTTAACACCTTGGACAATTCAATTATTCATTTTATGTCTCTATCATTGCAAGGTCACCGTTGGTCTCGCAAAACATGCAAAGGCGCGCACGACTACCTTCAGTTGTCACGAGTTCAGGCGTCGTGTTGTTCACATATCTCTCTCGCACTTGCTGTGCGGACTGAGTTTTAAACTCTCACTTTTATGATTCAAGTCGCTATGCAAGATAAAATTAAATATATTAAAATATAAATATTTATAAATGTTTTTGATCGATGTTCGTAGACCACTATAATGACGTTATTCGGTATTTTCTGGGTCCCTCGAGATTGAACCACCATTTTGTATATATAAGAAATACAAAATTGTATAAAGTATTTTACGATTATTCAACCAAATGATTTTATTTATCCAAGCTTTCGGGCTAAGCGCCCATCTTCAGGGATTGTTACAAAATATGTTTGCAATCGTCAGACAACGGCAGGAAACAAAGTGCGTGCGCAACTAGATGGTACGTGAGTCAATGCAATTGCTTAGACCGCGCAAGGCTTCGTCACAACAAACAAAAACATGAAAAAAGTCGATATATATCTTGTATAATACCCGAAAAGAGCTAAGACGTTATCTGTGCCTCCTCTCGCCACTGTCTCGATCTGCCGCCACACAAACTCATCGATTGAAAAGGCCTGAAAACTAGTAAAAAGTTGTCCTGGGTAGGCGAGTTATCTCGGCAAAAAGTTTACAAGGGAAAAACAATAACCCTAGTGGTAGGGTAACCCTATGAGTGAGGGTTACCCTAGCAGTGTAACCCTACCAGCGAAAAAAATATAAGAAACGTACGAGAGCTAGGATGAAAAATGAGGTAAAAAAAAAAGCTTGGATAAACAAACAAACAGTGAAACAACCAAGTAAATAAATAATAATAGTTGTGAATGAGTGATTGAATGAATCGTGAGGGGGAAACTACTTGGATAAATAACATCATGACACGTAAAACTTTATAAAGACAACATTGGATTGGAAATACAAAATTGTTTTTCAGGTGTGAAGGAAGGGGGCTCCCTTTTTTAGCAGAAACTCATGTTAAATATAATGTTTCTTTTTCAGCTTCCAACCTCAGGTTCTGTTTGCCCAACCCCTGCAGAAACGGAGGTTCTTGTGAGGAACTGCCTAATGGACGCAAATGCGTTTGCACCCCTGGATTCAATGGCGTCATCTGCGAGCTTGACACGAGCGGTAGATTGCTTTTTAGGTTTAGCCGTGAATTATATGTATTTAAGATCCGTCGTACGATGCAACATTACATTAAAGCGTTTTTTCTCATTTTTATTCAACGAAGTTGTTCCAACAACTGCTCGACCCAAAGTAAACCCCTGCTCTTCACTTCCTTGCCAGCACGGCGGCGCTTGTGTCGTAGAAAACGATACATTTCGCTGCATCTGTCCCGATGGATACAAAGGAAAAACATGTGAAATTGCAGGTACATTTTATATACTTTAGATATGAACTTCCTGCCGTATTTTCCCACCAAGGCTAGTTTTCGGCCGAGCTCACATTTCATTAATTACATTATGAAATTGCTGGGATCAGCTGGTAAAAGCACATGAATCTCATTATCTCCCCTTAAATTGTGGACAAATACCGCCCATGTTCAGCGAAACAATGAGAAAATTCCCCTTCATGCACAGTTTCCTTCGCCATCTTGAAAGGTAGCCGTGCCTTTGCATCGAAGCGAGACCAACGATGACCTTGCAATGATATAGCGACCTGTTTTAACACCTTGTACAATTATTCACATTTCTCTATCATTGCAAGGTCACCGTTGGTCTCGCTTCGATGCAACGCAGGGAACTGTGAAGGGGACTATTCTATTTTAAAAAACTTGTAATTCAGGTGAAAAAAACCCTCAACAAACCGGAAACGACGTCTATTGAAATGAACCATTTTGTCCTTCATTATTCCAGTTCCCAGTCACAACAGTATAATTTTTACACTTCCTTCCAGATCGTCATTACTGTCATCCAAATCCATGTCTACATGGAGGAACGTGCCTTGAGACTGATAACAGTTACACGTGTAAATGTATCGGTGCTTATAGAGGACAAAATTGTGAAGGTAAAAAGTATTTGATTCGTAGTACTTTTATTGACAATTTTTTGGGGCATAGAGAGTGATGCAAGCTGCGTTCGCTGACTCTGCGAGACTGAAATTGGTTGCCTCAGTAGGTTTGTTATCAAGCTCATTAATAATTGACGAGAGGAAGAAAAAAAAGAAATCATCACCGAAACGAGTGTTGTAAATGTTATTAAAACATCATATTTAACTAATATGTCCTTAAAACAGTCACTTGCATGTGCGTTGGATAATCAGTTTACAACATGCGCATCTGTTTGTGGAAGCAGATGTGTTTGAATGATCAATTGCATGTAAAAACGTGCATTTGATTGGGAAGCAGATGTGTTTGAATGATTATTATTATTATTGCATATTATGGGTATCATTTATATTATTATTTATTATTATTATATTATTATTATTATTATTATTATTATTATTATTATTATTATTATTATTATTATTATTATTATTATTATTATTATTATTATTATTATTATTATTATTATTATTATTATTATTATTATTATTATTATTATTATTATTATTATTATTATTATTATTATTATTATTATTTTTTATTATCAATGGCTGATTGATGTGTTTGATTGCAGTTGATGATTGTGATCAGTGTGACATACATGCAATATGTGTGAAAGGGGCCTGTCGATGTCGTATTGGCTACAAAGGAGATGGATTTCAATGTGAAAAAAGTAAGTTCCAATTTACTGATTATCAGAACACTTCCCTTCGTGCTTTTAACAATTCAGCCATCACCACTGCAGTAAACATGCTTCATGCGTTGCCAAAGAATGCTTTGCAATCCAGGATACACTGGACCAGTAAATATCAGTTGGATGTGCAGTGTATATTCGGCAAAAACTGCATCGACCGTTTAAATGGTGTCGTTAAGTAAAGTGATAACGCTCCAAACATACGCTCTTAACAATACTCAACATTGTTAGCAGTTGTTGGTCAATGTTGGTGGTGGAGTTCATACGTTCCTAACAATACCCAACATTGTTGGCAGTTGTTGGTTAACATTGGTGGTAGAGTTCAACAAGTCCCAACAAAAACAAGTTTAGAATCGGTCCGAGAATGGTTATCATTGTTGAACCAAGATTTGTTTTAAAACAACGACGAAGCAAATTTTAACAATATTTCAATCTCTATTCCAGAGTCATAATCATGTAATAGTTATTAGATGATTATTCTTGTTTTATACGAAACTGTCGGATGGCTCTGTTTTCTTCAAGCCCCAACAAATCTTTGGCAATACACTGGTAACGCCATATATTCTGTGGCACAAATTGTACCATAATAGTTTGCAAATCTACAACTGTAGCGCTGTTTGTTCTCCATGTAAAATTTCCATACACCAGGAATATACGTATCAAACCACTAAAACTGGACAATGCATGATATTTCAACAATAACAAAACAAAGGAAATGTTGGAACTTGTTGGCTCCAAAGTTTGCAGTTGAGCGTTTCAAACTTCGCCCAAATGTTCAACATCCAACAACGCGATCGTGATTATATAGTTGTATAAATTGTAGTTAAACGATGTCACCACTGCAGTAAAGATGCTTCATGTGTTGCCAACGAATGCGTTTGCAATACAGGATACACTGGAAATGGTCAACAGTGTCGTGGTTAGTAGCAAAGGGTATTGTTTTAGCGATTGGAAGGATATTTTATTAAGTTCTATGAGATCGATTGTAACTGTAAACATGCACATCCCTTTTTACACAAAATATTTGAAATTTTTGTGTAGGCGCCAGATGTTTTTTTTTTCCTTTTTGAAGTTTTTTTTGTTAGATTTTCTAGTAAAGTAAAGCGTTCTATTTCCATTCTGAAATATTTTCTTTTCTATTGTTTTAAAATGAAACTGAGTTTTTTTATTATTCTGTTATTAGTCGATAAATGCCAAGCATGCCCATCTAATTCACATTGTATGAGAGGTGCCTGTATTTGTGGTAGTGGCTACTATTTTGACGGGAACCACTGTGTTGGTAAGGAGTCAAGTTCTAGCACCTTCAAAGGTTAAAAAAGTACTTAACTTTACTGACGTTTCGAGCCTTATCGGCTTTGTCGGAGAAAGAGGGACTCAGTCAGAACTCACTCCCTCTTACTCCAACGAAAGGCTAAAACTCAAAACGTTAGTAAAAATAGAGTTATGTACTCTTTTTACTTTGTTATAGATTTCCTTTAACAATTGCATTTATTATTGTACACCGACCCAGCCCATACTAGTTTACTCGCTAGTTGCCATTTATTTTTAGTACTATTAAAAACAACCGCTTATTATCGATCACACCTTTGTCCATTCCAGTTCCACCGCTACCATCAATTTGTCCTGAAGACTGTTCATCAACTTGTAACCCCTCGTGTCCTCAGCACTGCTGTAAAGTTACAGTACTACCAATCACTGATTCATGTCCATATTACTGCACTACAACCGCCGACTGTTCGCCAACATGTCCGTCCAATTGTTGCAGTCAGCCAACAATTTCAGCGAAAAGTAAATGCCCAACTGGTTGTCACGAATACTGCCATCCCGAATGTCCAATTAGGTGCTGTTCTCCAGAGTCGATACCACCAGCTAGAAGTACAGTGCCACTTCTTTATTTGGATTCTAAAAAGGCTACACTAGTAATCTGCCAAACATTACTGCATGTCCTGACCAGTGTGATTTCCAATGCTCGGCTTCTTGTCCAAGCCACTGTTGCCAGGAAGGATATGAAACACAAACACCCTCTGAGAATGCTGTAAGCCGTTCTATAAACAACGGACACTCCATGAGAAACGAGGAAATTACCTCCGTCAAAAGTTTGTCAGAATCCAAAAATTCAGAACTCTCTCCAGAAAAGAGAGCAAAACTTCTTCACTCTTTGTCAGTCCTTCTTTCAAGCCCACTTGGGCAATGTCCTAAAGAATGCAGAACATCAAATTGTTCGTATTTATGTCCTTCACAGTGCTGTCTTATGAATAATAAGCAAACGACAGATAAAGCTAAAGTTAAAGAGAACACCGGGAAAATAGATAAAAGGCACGAATAACTTGAATCTGTACGTCCTCATTCTAAGTTGTTCTTTATTGAGTTTTAGGCGCAGACGCCGCTCTACTCATGTGACGAACCTAATACAATTAAATTCTACTCTGGATGGACTTTGGACCGATGTCTGATTCAGATCAGATAAAGTATTTTTTTTCCAGACTTCCAATTATCATTATTTACGAATAGGTTCGGCACATGACAAAATCCCGAATGAATCAGCCACCGGTCCAGCGTCCATAATGCGACAGACTCTGCCGAACTTACGATGTTTGCCGAGACAAGTGAAAAACTATCGTACCGCTATATAATGTGCAACTTCTATCCTTGTGAGTTTGCACATTAAAATGAAGTGAAGTGAAGTGAAGTGGTACATGAATATAAAATATTGTAAAAATAGTGATTCAGTAAACATGATAATTCAGCTGAATTGTTGTATGAAAGGGTGTTACCAATCAATCCAATATCAATGTACAAAGGTCAAGAAGGTAGAGTACTTCAGTATAACAATAAAATAATGGAAACTACTTTATTTATTAAAGATTTAAATGGCTTCAAAAACTTAAACAATACGGTTGTACTCTAAGAAAGGATAGACTGCGATATCTGACGTATTATTACTGGTCTCCAATCAATCCCTGGAGATTTAAAGCACATGTACAAAGACGCAGCGGCCATGTTGGTGGTATAAACAAGAACAAGTAATGAGGAATATTTTGTTATTGGAATCCAACATGGCCGCCATGACGTCACGTGCAAACCAGCAATAGGCAGTCCAATGTACTAATAAAAGGTGACGGAGCAGTACAATTTGATATAATATACGGGTTAATGGATTAATCCTTTCCATAAAGAAAACACTAGACGTTAAACAAAAGGGTACAACAATAACGTTTGAAAACGATAAAGTTTGTCAGGTTGGATTTATTTTGCCATAGTTCAGGAGAACGTGTCGGAGAGTTCGAGTCGGGGTTGTAATACGTATTCCATATATCTAACAAGCGAATAGAAGCACTTACATGTAACAAGCGAATGGCGACCCTTTTTTATATTTCCTTGGATTGGACTGAGAATTTTTATCATCCAATTATTAAAACTTCTTAACCTTTTAAAACTGTATATCAAATCTGAAACTCGAATCTTCAAATTAATCACTTTATAGCCTGCCCCATCCCTAAGCCTAAACCTAACCCTCCACTTTAACGCACTTGACCAAGAGGGATTACGCTGCCAAGCTCTGCATTTTTTCTAGCTTTTGAAAATATTTTGCATTGCAAATACCTATCTGCCAAATTGGGGCCGCTATTCGCTTGTTAGGGGCCGCTATACGCTTGTTAGGGGCCGCTATTCGCTTGCACGCTTTTACCACATATGGAATACGTATTACAACCCCATCTGGAGAATTCAGTAGATGTGAGCTGTATTAAATCTATTAATAGTGGTTCGCAAAGTCGAAATGAAACAACGTGACATTTCTCGAAAGGTTGCGAACGCAAAGCAGCCGGTCTAGCGAAGAAGGAGAACACTTAAAACAGTGTTCTTTCTGTAGAATCATACCGGAAATGACGATTTAAGTGCAATAAATCATGGGTCGGGGACGGCCATAATGCCAGTGTTGAAGACTGTGCGATTAAAAAAAGTGTTGATGTTTGCTGCGGAATTCCTTAGTTTATTCGGCCGTCGATGCAAAATAATAATTATTTTGTTATATTTTATATTCAAGTTGGTGTGATATCTAACGATTTTTACCGACTCAATAAAATGTAAATGTAGATGTAGATAGCCATACAGTTTTGAATTGGTAGAGTGCAAACCATATGTCTGTGAAACAGTACTAACTAATTAGTACTAAATAGCACTGATGAAACAATAGAAAACAATAGAAATAACACTATTTAGTACTATTTAGTAATAATACTATTTCACGGACATATGGTTTGCACTCTAGGCCTTCTTTAGAAAAACAAAATACCCAAAATATATGAAAAATGTTTCAATTAGGTAAGTGTATTGTTTTGCTATCGTTAGTGAATAGAACAAAAATCAGCCTTTAGAGAGATTCGAACTCTCGACCCCTGGTTTACAAGACCAGTGCTCTAACCACTGAGCTATAAAGGCGCTGACAATCACTTATCATAGATATATCAAGATGTGGTCAATCAACTTTAATAAGAAAAGGTGGCTGAATTTACTGAATTCAATGAATTTAGTTACTCTGAAAATATGAAAGGTACGATAGTGGAGGATCATGGGAACTCAACTCAACTCAACTCAACTCAACTCAACTCAACTCAACTCAACTCAACTCAACTCAACTTAACATTACGGTTACGCAAATTCAAGTGACATTCATCATTAGTTGAACAAAGTATATATTTAAATCAGATAATATTAACTTTAATATATATTTGCATACATTCAGTTGTAAGGGATATTGTAGCAGTCACATGCAATCAATTTTTTGTACTGTGCCGTCTTTTGTCTTGAACATGAAAAATTAAAGTATCAAAATGTTTATGCAATTTATTCCGAATGAAATAAATAAATATTTTTTGTTCTTTCAGATCTAGTCTGCCATATAACTTAGTCTATGTTCCTGATACTCGCTTGTCTAGAGTATGTCCAGATCGCAAGATAATTGATGTCAATAATTGTTGTTTATCGTTGCTATGGTGATGCGGATCTAGCTGAAATGAACATAAATCATAACTTTAATCCAACTCCTATAACCAATGTGAAATACCGTTTGATTTATCTTTGGAAAAAGTTCATAACAACCCATATAAAAAGTTATTACTGTGTGGTCTGAAAAACAAAATTGTCTCGAGACACCTAGAATATACAAAACATACGGCTTTTTGTGTTACAACCTTAACTGATATAAGTCAGTTAGCTCCAGTTTTTTGGCTTTGGGAATCATATAGACCTCGATAGCATTCCAGGAAACGGCTTATCAAATCCTCCTCATTTCACCTGTTTTATGCGAGTATAAGAATTTAACCGTTAATAATAGTTTAATGGTTCTTTTTTCTCATTTTGGAACAGTTACAAGGGCTCAAATCATTTTGCAGACGTTCCAGTTCATATATCGATTTTGCATGTAGCGTTTTCAAATATTATTTTTTATTCAATTTGTTTTATTTTCCGTCCGATGTTTTAGCTGATACAAACAGATGCGATCGAATTGGCTAGTTCAGTCGGTTTCAAAAACAGTAACATGTCGAATTCATTGCAAATGTCACGAGAAAACCATAAAATACCTCTACTCAAATACACATTTTGCAATTAATTGTATATTTTCTGCTCGTCAAAGCCATTTTAAATTTTACACAAAATTAACTCTATAATGTGACAAATACCCGTATAGGTCATGCAGTAGAGGGTCTCTGATCTACTACACAGGCTGTCAGATATGCTTCAGTTCACCTTTTATGTGCAAGACGCACTACCCGTAGGCCTATGTTGTTAGAGTCACGGGTCATTAGTAAACTATCACAATGTGTTGTCATTTACTTTATTAACTAATCACTTACTATGACCGCCTTTTTTATTTGTATTTTTAAGTTCTCGCTTTATTTTATGTAGAAATACATCTCTTTATTTAAACGCGAATGTAATTAAGAAACCAATTTGGCTTTGAATTTTAATATAATTTCTACTTTCGCCACAATAGCTGTAGTGATTCTGTTACGTTAAGGAAACATGAACATTTACCAGAGCTGCCCTGTTTATTTTATACATTAAAGACATGCATGACGGCAAAGGAGTGTCAAGTTGCCTTGGTTGTTGATCAATGATGTCATTTTGTAGCCATAGCACATTTTGAAGGCAATCAAAAATTAATATCCTCTCTACCAAGACTAAACCTTAACGACAAAATGAGCCTTTTGGTATTAGGTTGATTTTAAGTTCACTCTAAAAATGTGAGAGATTTAAAATTTATTAGAGATAATGAATGGATTAGCGATTAACGCGCTGTTAATAGGATCCTTATTGCTTGTGGCCGAGGCTTCTCAATCAGAATGGTCGGAATTTCGTAGATCTAGAAAAATCCATAGTTCTGGAGAAACAAGTCACGTCCATAAGACAAATTATCAGCAAGGACATCAACCTTCTAAAGGCATCTCGTTTTCCGTAAAACATATCCGAAATAAAGTAACAAAGTCATCCTCAGCATCATCCGGGACTCATGATAACATTGACTGGGTATCACATAAAAGACATCATGAGATAAACACTCCAAGGAAGATTGAATTACTCAAACATTCGTACACTTTTAAAGATGGAAAAATTCAAAGCAAGGAATCTGCGGATGGGGCAGATATTGGATTAAACAAAGAACGGCTTCATCAAAACTCCAGGAAATATTTTCAAGACAATCAAACTACCAATCAAAAGAGGCTACATAAAAGGCAGGAACAAGGTAAAACGAACTTATATAAACTTAATCACAGATCAGATTCTATGAAAAAGAAGCAACAAATACCATCATTCTTGCTGACAAGGAACAATAACTTTCAAAGTCCCGCTAACTTACAACACGGTCCGAATCACAGACATAACTCCTACTTGGATCCAATTCACAAATATATTTCTTCAATGGGGATGGAGCATCGTTATGTTGGAAATCCTATTCAGCGCTACTTATCAAAGCCTGTAAACATAGAAGCCATCACTGGAAATCACTTGGGAAATTCAAAATCTATGAAATTGTTGGGTAACTTTCAATATGAAGGAAAGCCATTCACTGGAGCCGATATGCATGTAAAACCAATGGAATACATTGGTGGACAAGGTGGACTTTCCATCGGCCCGCCAAAAGGTACCTACCTGGACGATTATGATGGAGTAAATGAAGTGGGTAATATCAATGGAATGGACAGTCTATAGGGATGCTGCGTGGTCCCAGTAATAAAGATTTAATGGAACCCATTAATGACTTTGTCACCCAGCCTCAGTTGGATCAGTTAGAAGGGGCGACACCTTTCGGACTAAATAATAAGCACTTTGATGAAATGGGTGGATATCAAGTAAACAGGTTTGCTCCCCCGATTGGTGGCGGATTTCATGGACCGAAGTTCATGTTCCCTAGCCAAATGGTGCCTCAAAATCACTTTGCAGTATTTAATAAGCCAGTGCACCATGCACTCAGAATTCCTGTTCCTTATCCAGTACAAGGACCAACTAAAATAATAGTGGTCAATCGTCCTGTGCCGATGCCTCCTAAAAGGATCCCTGTACCCATTATAATCCAAGGACCACCCTTGCCTCCAAAACTCGTTATTGTTGATCACCATCACTTAGGTATGTAATTTAACTTCAAAACTATAAATGCTTTGAACTCGTTTCTTGGTCTAAGATTTTAAGCTTTAGAGTGTTAAATAAAACTTTCCATTTTTGTGATATTTACATTATATGAATGTTTTCATTATTTGATATTTTTAGTCAATGGTCCATGCGAAGAAGACCCTTGCAGAAATTCTGGTACTTGCTCCGCAAGTGGTTCTGATTTCCATTGTGTTTGTCCATTAGGTTATAAGGGCAATCGTTGTGAACGTAAGTTGTGTACACTATTTATTGGACCGTCAACTAGTATACTCTCCAGCTAGGGAAACCGTACACTAAGATGTTGACGATATGGATAGGGATTATAGTGTTTGTCTTTATACTTTCTATATATAATATGACAATTAATCCTAGTTGTAGTTCTCATACACTTATACTTATATACTTCGTTAAATATATATACACTCGATTGCAGAAACGTTTTTTAAATTTTTTTATTGCAGAAACGCTGTAGTATACATTTATACAAATATCTAATGAGATGCAAAATACAACTGGTTAAGCACACAAATAATGCTGAAAATTATAGTGTTGTCCTTGTTTCGCGCAATTCACACTTTGCATCTCATTAGATATCTTGTATACATCTCATTAGATATTTGTATAAATGTATACTACAATATTTCTGCAAACGAGTGTATATATATTAAATTTATTTTTATTATCCAAATGCGTAAAATGGCGATATTTACTACAATAATAATAATATTGTATACAATGTATGGTGAATGTGTGACATACAACAAATACATCTCAATCTTTACAACATGTCTTCAATTCATATCACGTGTACCGTCATTTTGGCTGGAAGATTATAAATCAGTGACTTGTCGCCGGATGAAACGAATTGGAGTAGAAATAAAATTAGTAAACAGTCCTTATAATGATATATTATATTTTTAATTATTTGAATATAGTTCAGAGTAAATGCATCCCGAGTCCATGCAAGAATTTTGGTAAATGTACTGAACTGGTGAATGACTATGAATGTACATGTCATATTGGATTTCATGGCAAAGATTGTGACGGTAAGTAGATAATCTCGCAAGCACTACTCATAGTATGTCTGTTTGACTTGGCCGTGTGTTGACTCTCAATTTGAAGTCATCTATCCATTGAAAATATTAAGAATTATTCAGCAAACACAACCATCATCATCATAAAAATAAATATAATGAAATAAAATATCAATAACGTTGATATTTTTATAGCACGGAATTCGATAAAATACTGATAAAAAGTAATCCTTTGAATTACACTCTCACTCAACCAAAAATAAATAAAAAGATATGAACAGAGAGCTTCCCGATACAACAACAACAACAGTATGTTTTTACCTTACAGCAAAAACGTTTTACAAGTTTTGTTTTGTACTACTACTACTACTACTACTACTACTACTACTACTACTACTACTACTACTACTACTACTACTACTACTACTACTACTACTACTACTACTAATATGTATAATAATAATAATAATAATAATAATAATAATAATAATATAATAATAATAATAATAATAATATAATACTACAACAACAACTACTACTACTACTACTACTACTACTACTACTACTACTACTACTACTACTACTACTACTACTACTACTACTACTACTACTATTGACTTTATCGAAAATATAATAATAATAATAATAATTTATATTATAATAATAATAATCATTAATAACAACAACAACAACAATAATAATAATAATAATAATAATAATAATAATAATAATAATAATAATAATAATAATAATAATAATAATAATAATAATAATATATACATATTATTTTACCAGGGTAGGCTCGTCAGCATAAGCTGTTATCAAGGAGCGCCATGGAGAACTAGAGAATTAGAAAACGAGGGAGCTAGATTTTGAAAAACTCTTATAAATGCAATCTAAGCAAAATGAACAGACGCTAGACCATTTTGGATATGAATACTGAATACCCGGGAAAAATAACTGATCTTGAAAGTGTTTGACGAGTATTGAAAAATATTTATTTCGCAGCGATAACATGATGTAAAATTTGCTGCGTAACTTTGAAGACATAACTCCTTTTTCTCTCTTTCAGTGGAAAGCAAGTGTGACCCCAGTCCTTGTCGAAATGGCGGATACTGTACTGAAACAAGAGCAAGCTATATATGCTCCTGCAAACAGGGATTCATGGGAAAAAATTGTGAACGTAAGAGAAGTTGCGCAAGTTATTACTCATTTTCTTTTCAAGAGAAAGCTATACATACTCTAGCCTGCGGATACAGCCGCTTTTTTACGCTCGCCACATAGATCTCCCGAAAGAAGCGTCTGCGTTGTGAGGGCAACATTCCTGTACTGTGACGTCATTTTTGACCCGATTCTGGTCAAAGAAGCTGATTGGTCAGCTTGCTGGTAATCGCATTATTTGCATAAATTAAGCTCACCGAAACCAAAACGACCAGAACAAAATATTACAATGTCGAGCCGCGGGCGATTGTATCGGACTTATCATATGCACAGGTGAATAAAATCATGTTCTACAATAATTTTTATTGCCGAATCAACAAACTCAGGCCGTTTGGAAGTAGTGTTCACAACATGAGCGGCTGTGTTGTATCAGATTTACAACACGAGCTGTCATGACCTCAGAGGTCAAAGTACAGGAATGTTGCCCTCACAACGCAGACGCTTCTTTGCGGGGGACCCTGTGGCGCGACCGCCAAAAAGCAGCTGTATTCGCAGGTTATACATACTCCTGCAAACAGGGATTTATGGGAAAAATTGTGAACGTAGGAGAAGTTGCTCAAGTTATTACTCTTTTTTTTCAAGAGAGTGCTATATATGCTCCTACAAACATGGATTTATGGGGGAAAAATTGCGAACGTAGGAGAAGTTGCACGAGTTATTACTCATTTTCTTTTCAATGGCAAGCTATATATGCTCCTGCCAACAGGGATTTATGGTGAAAAATTGTGAACGTAGGAGAAGTTGCACAAATACTGCTGATGATTTTACTTAAAACCTTCTTTCGACACAGAGGAGTCTAAATGCCACCCTGTTAACCCGTGTCAGAACAATGGATTTTGCAAAGAAGACCTCACTGGATACAAATGTTTATGTATTGATAGTTTTAGCGGAATGAACTGCGAAGGTATTTATACATTAGATGATGACAAATATACCAATGTACTCTTCCATAAAGAATGCATATACCATATATTTCGTCAGTTTTATGAAAAGCTTTTCAAAAATAAAGAAACTGAATACTGCTGGTGTAAAATGCCGATCTGTCCGTTTCTATTTTTGAAGAGTGAGACGAGTTCTTCCACTGAAAAAAACTAACGGCGTAAGACACAGAATATTGCGTGAATATTGCTTGATTAATGCTTGAATATATTGCTTGAATATATTGCTTGAATATATTGCTTGAATATATTGCTTGAATATATTGCTTGAATATTGCATTGAGGTATCTTTTCAGTTTTTGTTTATGTATTGAATTAATAATGCTCCGTGTGGTAAAGATCATGAAGACGTACATTGCTTTATCTAACCGAATGTCCTTTTGTAAGATACCGTTTTATTATTTTGTACTAGTGTCTTCAATAACTTGTTATTATTATCTAAACCATCCAATCACCATAAGTTTTCCGTTTCTAACCTATGATTGACGAAACAAACCCCCAGCTATCTATAATAAAGTTTACTACTCTAGTATGTGTTCCTTTTCTTTGTTATATTCCAGCTGGTACAAACAATGTCTGCGATATGAATCCTTGTCTAAATGGTGGCACGTGTATTAGCGAAACAGGCGACCGCACAAGATTCTCCTGCTCATGCTCACCTGGGTTTAGTGGGCATGCGTGTCAGGGTAAGCAAAACAATATCTAAAAATACTTATGCACACTATTTACTGATACAATACAACTGCTTGATATATACGGCATTTTCGGTCTCGTGAATAAGTTTCATCAGGTGAATTGCGGCACCTTTTCAGTAGAATGCTCTTTGCATGGTAGCACATACGGGGGGCGGTTTTGAATATTTTGACCCTCAGTCAATGGTAAATAATGAAATTCAAGGACTATTAACAGCAATTATTTCAGGGAAGGAGCATCAGGAGCCATGTTTCTGTATGATGCTTGTCCGTGCTTAGATCTCACGTTAAATATTGTACGACTGATGCTTTAAAAAATTGGTGATAGAATACATTAAAGCCTTATCAACGAGTTACTTTCACTTCGTACTCATCGCGCTCTTATCTTATATTACTCTATTTCAATTACATGATCGAAATCAGAGAGAGGATGCGCTAATTGTCCCACTGATGCTCAATGTGTCCAAGGAATTTGCATGTCTAACCTCACTCCATCACAAGACGGTAGGTCATCAAAGAGTTATCATCTTATCATATACCATCTTATCATATATCATACATGTATACCATCTTATCATATACCATCTTATCATATATCATACATGTATACCATCTTATCATATACCATCTTATCATACACCTATTTCAAAAAAGGTTGTCAAGGACATCAGTCCATAGGCAATATAGGTTATAGGTCGTTCCAAGACCGAACTGCATTATGGTAACAGATTGAATGGCATGTATGCCAGAAATATTTCATAAAACTCGTTTCAAAATTTGTCTTGGCCTGTTGAAATTGAAAAAGGCATAGGCACGATATCATACAGTCTTTCATAACTTTTTAGCTATTGAAGTTGTTACCATAATGCAGTTCGATCTTGGAACGACGTATAACCTATTGCCTATAGACTGATATCGTAGACAACCTTTATTGGAATAGGTATATACCATCTTATCATATATCATACATGTATACCATCTTATCATATACCATCTTATCATATATCATACATGTATACCATCTTATCATATACCAACTTATCATATATCATACATGTATACCATCTTATCATATACCAACTTATCATATACCATCTTATCATATATCATACATGTATACCATCTTATCATATACCTTCTATAATATTAATAAGACGATGTGACACATAGTGAATCCAGCATTAATTTTTTTTTTAGCTTTCTTCTCGCACGTACCATGTGTAAGAACAAATCCATGTTTATTTGGCGGGACATGTGTTCCAACGAGATATTCGTACCATTGTGTTTGTACTGACGACCGAGCTGGATTACACTGTGAAGGCAAGAACTCTTTTACGTATGCTGTGTATGTATTTCATGTTACAAATCAAAATTTGATGAGACAATAGAGATACACTAAAGTGAATTTTATTCGAACATGGAACACGAGGTAAATAATCACCACTGATGCTTGTCTCAAATGTTCTTACTTGTGATCTGGACTAGACATATCAAGTAAAATATTAGTATTACTGTTCTTCTTCTTCCTCTTCTTGTTCTTCTCCTCCTCCTCCTCCTCCTCCTCCTCCTCCTTCTTCCTCTTCTTCTTCTTCCTAATCTCCTTCTTCTTCTTGTTCTTCCCCTCCTCCTCCTCCTCCTCCTTCTTCTTGTTCTTGTTCTTCTTGTTCTTCATATTATTCTCCTCCTCCTCCTCCTCCTCCTCCTTCTTCTTCTTGTTCTTCTTCTAGTTTACATGCAGTTTTATTTTTGAAAAAGGTGAAGAACTTTCCATAAATGTTATATGTTTCGTTGATAATGAAATAAAACAATGCATATCTGTATTTTTAGTACCGCTTTTGACATGCGAACACTGTTCGATAAATGCTTTATGCAAAGAAGAAAAGTGCGTTTGCAAGCCAATGTACAACGGCAATGGTCTTCATTGCAGAAGAGGTAGGTTATGCAACAGTAGCTGATAAAACATTTGTCGTTTCAATTGTTGGTTTTCAACCAATCCCATGAGAATCAAGAGATAAAGACACGGCGGACATGTTGGTTGAACAAACAATAGACACTAATGAGAAATATTTTGTTGAAGTTCAACCATGATGGCCGCCGTGACGTGTATTGCTAACCAGCAATAGTAGCGTTGGAAATCTTGAAAAGTTCCTCAATACTTGTAAGCAAATGTAAAATTTGCAAGCGTCACAATATTTAATACAGTTAACTTTGTGATTTCTTTAAAGCCAAGTCCCCCTGCCATCCAAATCCCTGTGAAAATGGAGCTACATGTATTGAAGAAAGTTCTGTAAAAAGGAGTGAAACGGGGATGTATTGTGTATGTTCGAAGGGTTACTCTGCGCCTCTTTGTACAGGTAACACAGTTGATGATTAATCTATTAATTTTAATCCATGCTTATTACTACATTCTATATTCTATGCACCCAACACTCATCTCACTAGTGGGACACAACTCTCACACTCACTTCTTACTACATTCTATATTCTATACACCCAACACTCATCTCACTAGTGGGACACAACTCTCACACTCACTTCTTACTACATTCTATATTCTGTACACCCAACACTCATCTCACTAGTGGAGACACGACTCTCACACTCACTTATTACTACATTCTATATTCTATGCACCCAACACTCATCTCACTAGTGGGGACACGACTCTCACACTCACTTCTTACTACATTCTATATTCTGTACACCCAACACTCATCTCACTAGTGGGACACAACTCTCACACTCACTTCTTACTACATTCTATATTCTGTACACCCAACACTCATCTCACTAGTGGAGACACGACTCTCACACTCACTTATTACTACATTCTATATTCTATGCACCCAACACTCATCTCACTAGTGGAGACACGACTCTCACACTCACTTATTACTACATTCTATATTCTATACTACATCTCTAGTACTCTCACACTCACTTATTACACATTCAACTATACATCACTCATCTCACTAGTGGAGACACGACTCTCACACTCACTTATTACTACATTCTATATTCTATGCACCCAACACTCATCTCACTAGTGGAGACACGACTCTCACACTCACTTATTACTACATTCTATATTCTATACATCCAACACTCATCTCACTAGTGGAGACACGACTCTCACACTCACTTATTACTACATTCTATATTCTATGCACCCAACACTCATCTCACTAGTGGAGACACGACTCTCACACTCACTTATTACTACATTCTATATTCTATGCACCCAACACTCATCTCACTAGTGGGGACACGACTCTCACACTCACTCTTACTACATTCTATATTCTATGCACCCAACACTCATCTCTCACTAGTGGGGACACACTCTCTCACACTCACTTCTTACTACATTCTATATTCTATGCACCCAACTCATCTCACTAGTGGGACACAACTCTCACACTCACTTCTTACTACATTCTATATTCTATGCACACCAACACTCATCTCACTAGTGGGACACAACTCTCACACTCACTTCTTACTACATTCTATATTCTGTACACCCAACACTCATCTCACTAGTGGAGACACGACTCTCACACTCACTTCTTACTACATTCTATATTCTATGCACCCAACACTCATCTCACTAGTGGGACACGACTCTCACACTCACTTCTTACTACATTCTATATTCTGTACACCCAACACTCATCTCACTAGTGGGGACACAACTCTCACACTCACTTCTTACTACATTCTATATTCTGTACACCCAACACTCATCTCACTAGTGGGGACACGACTCTCACACTCACTTCTTACTACATTCTATATTCTATGCACCCAACACTCATCTCACTAGTGGGACACGACTCTCACACTCACTTATTACTACATTCTATATTCTATGCACCCAACACTCATCTCACTAGTGGGGACACGACACTCACACTCACACTCACTTCTTACTACATTCTATATTTACTAGTGCACCCTTATTAACACTATATTCACTCATCTCACTAGTGGAGACACGACTCTCACACTCACTTATTACTACATTCTATATTCTATGCACCCAACACTCATCTCACTAGTGGAGACACGACTCTCACACTCACACTACACTTCTATATTCTTACTACACTCATTCTATACTCTCACACTCACTTATTACTACATTCCAACACACCCACACTCATCTCACTAGTGGAGACACGACTCTCACACTCACTTCTTACTACATTCTATATTCTATGCACCCAACACTCATCTCACTAGTGGGGACACGACTCTCACACTCACTTCTTACTACATTCTATATTCTATGCACCCAACACTCATCTCACTAGTGGAGACACGACTCTCACACTCACTTCTTACTACATTCTATATTCTATGCACCCAACACTCATCTCACTAGTGGGAGACACGACTCTCACACTCACTTCTTACTACATTCTATATTCTATGCACCCAACACTCATCTCACTAGTGGAGACACGACGACTCTCACACACTTCTTACTACTTTCTATATTCTATGCACCCAACACTCATCTCACTAGTGGAGACACGACCTCTCACACTCACTTCTTACTACATTCTAGTCTAGACACCCAACACTCATCTCACTAGTGGAGACACGACTCTCACACTCACTTCTTACTACATTCTATATTCTATGCACCCAACACTCATCTCACTAGTGGAGACACGACTCTCACACTCACTTCTTACTACATTCTATATTCTATGCACCCAACACTCATCTCACTAGTGGGACACAACTCTCACACTCACTTCTTACTACATTCTATATTCTATGCACCCAACACTCATCTCACTAGTGGAGACACGACTCTCACACTCACTTCTTACTACATTCTATATTCTATGCACCCAACACTCATCTCACTAGTGGAGACACGACTCTCACACTCACTTCTTACTACATTCTATATTCTATGCACCCACCCAACACTCATCTCACTAGTGGAGACACGACTCTCACACTCACTTCTTACTACATTCTATATTCTATGCACCCAACACTCATCTCACTAGTGGAGACACGACTCTCACACTCACTTCTTACTACATTCTATATTCTATGCACCCAACACTCATCTCACTAGTGGAGACACGACTCTCACACTCACTTCTTACTACATTCTATATTCTATGCACCCAACACTCATCTCACTAGTGGAGACACGACTCTCACACTCACTCACTTACTTACTGCACCCAACATTCTATATTCGACTACACCCAACACTCATCTCACTAGTGGAGACACGACTCTCACACTCACTTCTTACTACATTCTATATTCTATGCACCCAACACTCATCTCACTAGTGGAGACACGACTCTCACACTCACTTCTTACTACATTCTATATTCTATACACCCAACACTCATCTCACATAGAGTGATGGCACTTAACCCGTGAAACAGATATTAGCCATGTAGATATTAATAAACTGTAATTCCATTGTTTTCTTTGGTTTTGTTTTGATTATTAGTCAATAACTATTATATTTTGTTTCACGGGTTAAGTGCTATCACTCTATCATCTCACGCCAATTACATCAGTATCAGAAAAATACCCAGGTGTCACATACCTTCTTTTCTCGATATATATTCGGTAGAGTCCACGAAATATTCACTTACCTTCATACCCTTCTTAGTTTATACCTTCACTTAGTCTTCACTTTAATCTTTCACCCACCTGAATTCTACATATACGTTGTTTTAAGTTAACTACATTGTTTAATCAGAACATGACCCATGCTCGGACTATAGTTGCCACAATGGAGGAACTTGTCAATCAAAAAATGGACAGCCACAATGCAAATGCGTGTCACCGTATCAAGGAACAACATGTGAATGTATGTATGAAATACCACAGAAAATATCCTAATACAATGATATCTAAGTAGCAATGAAAGCATCCCAATAACATTATCTCTAATTACCAATGAAAACATCCAAATGACATCATCTCTAAGTAACATTAATTAGAATTTCTAATATAACTATTTCTTCTGTGTCTCTTCAGTGGATAATGTCTGCCTTCCAAGTGGTGGAAAACCAAGAAATCAGTGCCTGAATGGTGGTACATGTCAATTTACTAATGGAGAGTCACAATGTATTTGTCCACCGCAATATGAAGGCGACAACTGCAACAGTAAGAAAAGCAAAAAGTTGTGTTCTAGTAATTGTTTATATAATTTAGTAGATCGACGGTGTCAAATTAGATGATCAGTTGACTTGTTCAGAAGTTTAATGAAAGGCAAACATCGAGTTATTATATACCATGCATGAAAGAAAAAACCTGACGTTTAGTCGCTTTTACTGTGGTTCTCAGTATTATGCGAACTCAGACATTCAAACAGTCGGCTGGAACGTGGTTTTTCGCTTCTGTCAATCAAATTCAAAACTCAAACAAATTCAAAACTAAATACATTATTCGACCAAATGATCCATAATTTAGCTCCAAATCATATGTGGTTTCCATTTGGTGGGTCTTCTGACTTTTATTTTTAAGTTTTCTGTTTTGTTTTTTAATGTTGATTGACAGAAGCGAAAAACCAAATTACAAGCCAACTGCTTTAAACATGTCTGTGTTCGCATAATATTGAGAATTGCAGTAATAGCAAAATAGTTTACATCTATTACAACGTGCGGATTCCAAAAAAAAAAAAAAAATAAAAAAAAAAAAATAATAATAATAAAATCAGCTACACAGTTTAGTTTCATTATTTATTTATTTTTTGAGTATAAATATCACATTCTTTATTCTATATGTTTCGGCGTGACTCACGCCATCTTCAGTATAATTTACAAGAAATATAGAAGATATTTAAATATAATGTTTACACGTGGAATGTGTTTTAAAACAACAGTGAATGAATGAATTTATTTTTTATTTTTTTCAATTAAATTAATTATTATTTTATTATGTTATTTTCATTTTTTGATTTTTAATAGTTGTTTTTATTTTTGGAGCGAAAATGTTTAGATCAGGAGATTATTTATCATTTATTATTATATTTATGTATTAAACTTTCTATCCTTGTGTTTAACTTTACATTTTTAGAAAATAAGTGTGACAAGTGTGATATAAATGCAAGGTGTAATCAAGGAGTTTGTATTTGTAAAACATTCTTCATTGGAGATGGTTTCACGTGCAAAGAAATTCCGACTGGCAGAGGCAAAGGTACAAGACAGACAACGTAACATGTTTTATAAAACATTGCGTGCGAAATGTATTCTGGGATAGAAAGCCCACAAGGGGAAGGGGAGGGGGGGTGGGTGGGGGAGTTGTCTTGCAATGAGAGAGGGGCATGGGGGAACTGGTACCCACGGTTACAGAAAAAAACTGACTTGTGCGCGTGCGTAAACACAACAATGTTTTACGATGCTGTCCAAACGAATCAAACATGTTTTACCGGACACGAAAACAAAATAAATGTTTTACGATGTTTTACATATTTTTTTTCAAACTTCGTAAAACATGTTTTAACATGTTTTAAAAAAAACATCATAAAACATGTTAAAACATGGTGGCCAAACGAATAAAACATGTTTTACAAAACAATGTTTTATGATGTTTTACTGAAATGTTTTACTCGTTTGGACGGGCCTTTACAGCAATTCAGTATTCATAAGACAACCTTTTATGAGATAGCTATATATACTAGTTATATGTATATTATTTCTAATTGTGTTATAGATATTTAATTTAAACGATATCATGAGAACGGAAGATAATAATAATAATAATAACCTCCATCATAGTCATTATAATAATTCTTGGGTTGCACGTTACGTCATAGCATGTTGGATGATGATAACAAAGCATTCCTCATTAGCTTCCCTTGTTAGATCATCCAACATGGCGGCTGTTTCATTGTTATTTATACCTCAAGGGATTTCGATTCATGTGGTTGCAACCCAAGAATAGTGACTAAAAACACGTTAGCGGAATTTTGTTGTATGTTTTGTTAAGTTCTTGCGTTGCATTTCTGCACTTGCGCTGAACGCATAGGCCAGCCGGTATAAGACGTTAATCAGTAGCTTGATGTCACAAGATGCCATTGCCAGTCTCGTGAGGAATTTTCATCAGCTGAATTGCACCTTTTCAATAGAATACTCTCAGCTTGATAGCACATGAAGGGCAGTGTTTGCCCGTCATTTGAAGGCAAATCATGACGAGCCGCACAGAATTTAAGGCAATTATAGTTGATCGACAGTTGCTAGGATTAATTCAACAGGATTAAGTAAAGGTAGCTATCAACAGCTACGATAATGCATTATCGTATAACGCATGCTGAGCATCGGTCATGAGTCTTTCTCAATCACATTCCCGCGCTTTCTCTACACGACAACATATCGCTCTCTAAAATCTGCCATTTATGGTTTATTTCTGCACGATATTGGTTGATTTTGCCCAAATAGAGATATTCTATGTTCAAGCTATCTTTGTTGGTACCCAATGTGATTTGAAATTGCATTTTGACACGAAAGAATTGATATATAATTTGGCGGGAAGAAATGGTTTCTATTTTGTCCTGGAAGCAGCAGAGAAACTTGGCCCGCAAGAACTGTTCGCCGCCGTGAGTATAGAGTTTGTTGTATTATCTGGATGCTTCCTGCCTTGGGAAGTCTCGATTTGCTTTAATTTTAACAGCTAGAAGTTGTGTTTATTTATTACATGCAGGACCCCTGCCGGTCGATGGTCTGTGATTCAGTCGAAGACTGTGAACATCAGCAAACTTAAGTTCAGAAGACGCATAAGTCCGTCACTTTATAGACATCGATATCTAATATATAGTGAGAAAAATCGACATATTTCCAATTTAACTGAAAAGACAACAGCTAATTTCTCAATAATTAAGTAAGGATTATGTCAGAATATGGCATTCTAGGTAATAGAAAACCTATAGTCATATAAATACTACGCAATCAGAATTATGAGCTTAGAATTATATCGTTGTCCACAGTTGTAACTGCTCTACAGGATCTAAGTAAGTGTATTTCCAAAAGCAGCGCCCGGTACCTTGCAGCTCTACTGAGGAGAGGTTCTTTCACAAATCTAACCAAAGTATGAAATGACAACAAAAGCCCGGCTCTTCTCTTTACTTTACGTGTTCTTATCCCGGGTGTATCGCCTGATAAGAACGAGCAATCGGGTGTGTCGCCTTTGCTCAGTGAGTGTAAATAGAATTTAGCCAGAATTTCGGATGACTTTCGCTTTTAAATTTGATAAAGATAATACTAATTAAGAAAATTCAGCAAAGCAAAATCAAATCAATCGCTGTTTTCTTGTCGATTTCATAAGTCGACAACAATATATTTTTTGTTTTTGAACAACGGAATTCGGTTTCGTAATAATTTATTATAACGAGAAATGCGAATGCTCTGTGATGAGTTATAGACATGTTCATTATAACAAGCCGCTAGGAAAGTGATAATTGGATCAGGCTGCGAGTACAATAGAAACCGTGATTCCCTGCCGAGATTTCCACCAACTTTTTAGCGGTGGAAACGCCTTAGCTAAGCAGTGCGGCTCGCCATGATGAGATTCAAGGACTTTTAACAGCTGATTGAAACCAAGCAATTGTTTTAGGGAAGGAGCATCATGCAGGAGCCATGATGCTTGTCTATGCTTAGATATCACGTGATTGTACGACTGATGTGTGCAGTGGTTTTCACCGTCGAAGTCAAACCACAGGTAGCCCAAGCTCAGTATCAGTGGCGTAAATACAGTAAATGTATAGGCTTTCTTGTTCTGGTGTACTTGAATAAATAAATAAAAAATCGTTTGCCTTTATTCGCCTCATACTTGTTCCTTGTATTATCCTTTACCTCTGTAGGAATTTCTAAGCCATTCCGCTTGAAAGTGATAGAGTTACGGCGGTTTTAAAAAACATTCCCTACCGGTAGGGAATTTTTTTAAAAACCGCCGTAACTCTCTCAATTTCAAGCAGAATGGCCTAGAAATTCCTACAGAGGTAAAGGAAAACACAAGGAACAAGTATGAGGCGAATAAAGGCAAACGATGTTTTATTTATTTATTCAAGTACACCAGAACAAGAAAGCCTATACATTTACTGTATTTACGCCACTGATACTGAGCTTGGGCTACCTGTGGTCTTATCAACCAATTTCACTTTTATTGTTTTGTAAGCTAATCAATTGAATTGAATTGAATAATAATTGAATACCAATTTTCAGGGCCGTACATTACCCAAACTTCAATAATAATAATAAACTTTATTTTTTTTCTTCAAGGGGGGGGCAGCACGTATTTAAAAGGAAACAAAATAAAATAAAAATAGTACAGTTCTCAGTACGTTTTGGTATCTTTTTCGTCTTGCTAGGGGGGAGACAACTGCCCCCTGCCCCTGCCCCTACTCCTGTGCTGTGTACGGCCCTGATTTTAAGGATTATAAGATGGCAAAACAAATTGAACTTTATCTCTAAATATCATTAAAATTTAACTAACTGAAATATTTTGGATTTTTAAACTTGAAGACATCTCGTGCAAATAAAGAATGTGATCCACAGTTTTGCCCGTTTCACTAAAAGTAAAATATCTGATAATCTAAAATTGTACCTTTTAGCTCCGACACAACCAGTCAACCAACCTACCTTCTGCGTACCTGATCCGTGCACTAATGGAGCAACGTGCATCGATGGAAAAACGACTTTCTATTGTGTATGCACTGAAGACTTCTATGGGAAAACTTGTTCTCAGAAAAGGCCAGTCAAGGTTGTGTACAAGTATAAAAATGGTAAGCTTTTTAATTTATTAATTTATTAAATATTAACAATAATAAAAAACAATTATATAATACTAAATACAGTCATTTGCAAAAATTCTGGCCGCCACGAAATATCAATATATCAATATATCGGGTGCATTATGGGTAATTAAATAATACTATTTTGAGTTTCCTAACTTATTAAATGAGGCAAAATGTACAAACAACAAACGTATGACTAAAACAATTATTTCATTACCCATAATGCATCCGATATATTGATATATTGATATTTCGTAGCGGCCAGAATTTTTGCCAATGACTGTAAAACTCAATTAAAAGCTCAACATTATATAAGATAGACAGATAGATAGATAGATAGATAGATAGCACCTTTATTTAAAAACGATAATTCCATAAGTATATAAAAAACTTCTTTACATGACAGACAGACAGACAGACAGACAGACAGACAGACAGACAGACAGACAGACAGACAGACAGACAGACAGACAGACAGACAGACAGACAGACAGACAGACAGACAGACAGACAGACAGACAGACAGACAGACAGACAGACAGACAGACAGACAGACAGACAGACAGACAGACAGACAGACAGACAGACAGACAGACAGACAGATAGATATATTTAATTAAAAATTACTTTGCAGCATAGGCTGAATTGCATAATTTTCAAGAATATATCAAATGTATAAATAAGAAAATGGAGAGAATATAATAAAACTAGTTAAAAATCCTACTCATGTAAGGAATAAAGGAATTTCTAAATCTGTCTCTGCGCATGGATGGTAAGATGAATGTACGGTTATCTCTAAGATTATATATACACCTATTCCAAATATCGTTGTCCGGGCCGAAAGCAACAAGCAAGAAGCTGACGACCGCAAAGGACTTTGGGAATCTCCTAATTAATTAATTTATCCGTGGTACTTGAGAAGTTATCCCTAAACTATCAGTGAAAACAATGAATTTACCACGCGTGACCTCCTTTTCATGCCAAGATGGCCTCTGCGTGAGTAAAGCGAATGTGTAAGCTTCGAGAAACAGTAAGCTTTCGGCAACCATGGAAGGAGGCCAGAGGTTCAATCTGTCCCCATCCCGAACACCTGGTACTACAGTAGCTAGTGGTAGTAGAAAACATACTGTTCCTTCAAGCTTATAATCCAGCGAACAAAAGTTTGGTTATCTTTGATTCATTGTGTCCCTGGACAGATGAATTTAATTGACTATCTTGGAAAGTACGCGTTTGAACTGGGCCTAAGTAGTTTATTTAAACACGTATCGTCCAGGAGCAAAAGCTCGTTCAAAATACGAACGTGCAATATACAGTGATTACAATGAGTTCTTAATTATAGACCCTCAGTTCAACTTGTGCCATCCTAATCCCTGCCTACACGGTGGTATCTGCAAGGAAGTCGCCACAACAGATTTTGAATGTATATGTGCGAATCCTCGTTATAAAGGACGCTTTTGTGATGGTAAGTGAATCAAACATAATGGTGGTTGTCTCAGTGACGCTTCGTCAATGCGTAGACGTTTTTATTTTCAACGAATTGTTAAGAAAATGATTTTTGGGGGGGGGGGGGAGATACTAGCAAGATATCTAACCCGACCAACAAAGATACGTTAACTTTGGGACTGCAATCATTAATGATAGTATTCATCCATTAACAGTTGATATGTGCTCGGAGTGTGACGTACACGCACGGTGTATCCATGGAAAGTGTATTTGTAAAGATGGTTACGAAGGAGATGGATACCAATGCACACGTGGTGAGTTTGAATAAGCTGAAAAATGGCGTCGCGAGCTGGTTTTCACGTGACGTCATCGCGGCCATGTTGGTTTCCGATAACAAAGCATTCCCCATTAGCTCCTCTTGTTTGTACCTCCAAAATGGCCGCTGCGTCTTTGTACTTTTATCTAAAGTATATATATATATTGGCGTCTCATTGGCTGCTTTAAATTTCCCAGGAGTCCCTGCGGTCTTACTTCAATAATTAATTTATTTTAACCGGACAACGATTATGCAATTAGGTGTATCTTTCCTTTTCCTTCTAGTGAATTGTGGAGTCTGCCCTGCGTATGCTCAGTGCGAGAGCAATGTTTGCGTGTGTCGACCTGGCTACACGTGGTTACACGAAAATCCTGCAAAGAAATCATGCATCGGTATGTCATCATATCTGCACCAATATATATTGAGTTTGCCAATTATTTGGTTGTATCCACGAGATTATTCCCTTATCTATAGAGCAATGACTAGGACTTTGAAAAATAATAAATTGATTTATTAATTTAAAGATTGGAGCACATGTAGAAATTCCTCCCGAATAACTTACGCGTTTTTGAAGTCATTCAAAGGACTCCAATATGGACTTTACACGATCTCAAAGTCGGCTACGCCTCGTACTGGAACTAATTGCATGGACTTTGAAATCCCGTCAAGTCTTCATTGTCTGCCTTTAAAGTGCCTATCACCCCTGTGAGATTGTTTTAAAAATCTATTCAATACAAGCTGAATAGTTGGTGGGTTCAGTATTTTGTGATTTGAACCTTGCGTTTATGAGTTATAGAGGTTTGAAATCTCAATATGTAAATTTGATGACGTCTACTAAGACTTCATTTATTATACAAAAACGCCCTTGTGCTGATTATTGACATTTGAAAACTTACAGAATATGTTCACAGTCTTTATAAATGATTTTATAACTTTTTCACCATTTCAAAAAATAAGCTCTTCTTGAAAAAGTCTAAATAAGTTATGGCAAATTCCTGGGTTGACGTCATCAAATTTGCATATTGAGATTTCAAACCTCTATAACTCATAAACGCAAGGTTCAAATCACAAAATACTGAACCCACCAACTATTCAGCTTATATTGAATAGATTTTTGAAAGAATCTCACAGGGGTGATAGGCACTTTAAACACTACGTATATAATGATATAATACAGTAGCATTATATCACGCGTTTCAAAAAGCTGAATCATTTTTCTCTCTCCAATTTCCATATCAAATAAAAGTTTGTATTGCAGTCGTCTGATTCAGGAAGCTTTTGACGGATCACTGCTGGTTTGCACGTGACGTCATGGCGGCCATATTGGCACCCCTTAACAAGTTATTTCAATTGTTTAATTTGTACAACCAAAATGGCCACTGCTGTACTATAAATCTCCATGTATTGGCGGATTGCAAACCAGCAACTGTATAACACGAGATTACTTGTAGATCACCTGCTTGTGTACTTCATCATCATCATCATTATCATTTTATTTTTTCCACATTTTTTCATTGAAAATAATGTGTTTATGTCGTTTATATTTGTTCAATTCACAGCCCAAGTGAATTACCAGTATGCAAGTGCACTGAAGAAACAAATCACGGCCAAACCGAATAAGACACAGCAATGGTCAGGTAGTGAGAAATAAATTTGTCTTAACTTCATTAAAGAAATATTGAATTCGTGAAAGTATTTAGCATAATACGACACTTCAACTGCAGGCCAGTGTAAAAGATTATTTACTGGTATCCAATATTTTGATGTCACTTCAGCATAGCAATGTGGAATATGATAGACAGCTGAAGCACCAATGCTGGTTTGTACGTGACGTCATGGCGGCCATGTTGGATACTGATAACAAAGCATTCATCATTAGCTTCTCATTAGCTTCTCTTGTTTGTACCACCAACATGGGTGCTGCGTCTTTGTATTTCCAGGAAATGATTGCAAACCAGCAATACGGCTATGTAAAAACCAGTCAAAACGGCCCTTACATGAAAAGTTCCTGGATTCAATTTTCACCAAATGTTTGACATTTTTCCATGAAATTAGACAAAATTTAATAAAGGCAACATCTAAACTGTTCAACTTTGTAAACTTTCAGGAATATATTTAGATCTCAACCTTCAATTCCATTTTATAGTATGGTTCTAAATCCTAGAGGCGCGGAATTCGTATTTCAATCGCTCTTAAAACCTGAATAATATTTCAGAAAGTTAATGGGAAATCAATATTTTAATAATCTATCTATCTATCTATCTATCTATCTATCTATCTATCTATCTATCTATCTATCTATCTATCTATCTATCTATCTATCTATCTATCTATCTATCTATCTATCTATCTATCTATCTATCTATCTATCTATCTATCTATCTATCTATCTATCTATCTATCTATCTATCTATCTATCTATCTATCTATCTATCTATCTATCTATCTATCTATCTATCTATCTATCTATCTATCTATCTATCTATCTATCTATCTATCTATCTATCTATCTATCTATCTATCTATCTATCTATCTATCTCTATCTATCTATCTATCTATCTATCTATCTATCTATCTATCTATCTATCTATCTATCTATCTATCTATCTATCTATCTATCTATCTATCTATCTATCTATCTATCTATCTATCTATCTATCTATCTATCTATCTATCTATCTATCTATCTATCTATCTATCTATCTATCTATCTATCTATCTATCTATCTATCTATCTATCTATCTATCTATCTATCTATCTATCTATCTATCTATCTATCTATCTATCTATCTATCTATCTATCTATCTATCTATCTATCTATCTATCTATCTATCTATCTATCTATCTATCTATCTATCTATCTATCTATCTATCTATCTATCTATCTATCTATCTATCTATCTATCTAATTTTAATTAATAATATTAAAATTTTATTGTTAACGTATTATTATAACTGGTGAAATGCAGTCTAAACCTCTAACCATTCCAGTCAGTTTCCTAAACTGTTTTGCTTTATTTGCGATTTTTGTTTTGTTTTAGAGGATATCATCATATCTGAGTACCAGAGTCTTGGCTGTTGGTCCGACACAGCCAATTGGAAGGATCCACAAAGTAGAGCACTTTTGTCACTCGAAGGCCTGGATCCAAGAGTATCAGATGATTATCATACTAGAAAGCAGCCAATCAGCAAGTGCGCTGAAATAGCACGAGAACTTGGTTATAAGTTCTTCGCCATTCAAAATGGTGGTCAGTGTTTCAGTGGGCCCGATGGCCATGATTTTCGAAAATTTGGACCTTCTGAAAGGTGTAGAAGTGGAGTAGGAGGTTCAATTGCTAACGATGTATATAAGCTGTAATAGTTTACAGATTTTAAGGTGGCTCGACACAGTTTGTCTGGAGGCCAATAGTTCTTTTGCATTAACATTTCCCTCTATGAATAACCGGCATTATTATATAGCACAGATACTACGCGAGCTCTTATTGGTCAATTAGCGGGCCGTAACTTCCCGTACGGCCCGATGAAAACGGAAAAGTAAGGAAAAGCTAGCTATATAAAAATATTTTATTAACCTCGCTTGCTCGGTCCTTACGGGAAATTATGGATCCTCGAATTCCCCACTTTTTATGGCCCGCGCGCTACGGGATTGAGCCATAAGGCCGTGCGAAAAAAAACTCGGTCCATAACTTCACGTACGGATTTCGCGCTCGGTTAATAAGAGGTATTTATTTAGTCCAGAGAAAATGCAGACATGCTCGATTTCGTTCATTTGAAAAAGGAACGTCGTTCCCAACAAAAAACTTGAAGACTTCTCAAAATCTAATTTTAGACATTGGCATGATTTCACATACGACCACGGCTCAAATATCGAAAGAGAAGAACTTGAATCTAACAGAGAAATCCAGTGGTGCGACGATTCATTTACTGAATTTAATTCTTTTTAATTTTTTCAAAAATCGTGTTTGCAAATGAAAATAAAAAAACCCTAAAATTTCATGGTTGTTTTTGATCTGGTCGTTTGCTGTGGCAAAGTCATTAAACGGTCGAGGCATCCTAATTTTTGAGAGTCCTAAATACTGGGCCCGCTTCCTCAAAGCCCGATTAATGCTAATCCAGGCTAAATCTTAAGGATATGGTATACGTTCGCGGGTGTCATGCGCTTCAGAAATTCTGTACGCAACACAAAAGGCTAAACTATAGAAAACTATATACCATTGTAAAGCTTAAGAACTGTAGAAAATCATGAAATAATAAAAAAATCGTAAAAGTTTTAATCCCATTGAGAAAGAAGGCCCGATTCCGAAAAATGGAGGCTATCATAAAATCGAATTACCAGCGCTCCAGTTACGGTCAAATATGAATCTGAATGCTGAATCTCCATCACCAGGTATTGTTTTCCAAAAATGGTTTCGGGGATTTTTGATATTTGATTCTTAAAAAAAATGACAAGCATTCAAAGTTTGATGTTAGATATTTTTCGAGTTGATGTAATATGAACGCTAATAACTTGAGATCTAAAGCGAAATCAAACAATCCCCGACAGACATTTTGAGATTCAATACCAAAGATGATGTCTGCCAAATTTCGTGGAAATTAGACGTTTCTAGATACCCTATTAATTCACGTTTATGTCGAGCTTCACGGCAAAATATACTTGGGAGAAATAAGCTTCCAAAGTTGTACGTGTGAACAAAAGGCACCTCATTTCCGCCATTTTCCGGCTGGGACACCTTCTTATCCAATCAGAATCGTTATGAGGTCACTGAGGTCATCATAAACTAATTGAGCCAGAAAACTCCCGCCAAACTGGTTCTACAAGCCTCGAGAAGCAAATTCAACGAACGAGACTTCTACAATGTATAAACTAATATAGACGGCAAGACGCTTTGCTCTCGAACTGAGCTTTTTATCACAACACTACGGAATTTCAAATTCCCGGCCGTTCTTTCGCGCGCCATCAACAGTGCGCCCAGCAAGTGTTAATTAGTTGACACATTTCGTGTTTGTTGATATTATTCGACGGAGCACATCTTCGTTCATAACTCAAAAAGAAAAATTCCGATTCAGAATTTTTTCCACCAAATCATATTTGTAATATTTTCTTGCTGTAAGCTAAAAAAAGAAAATTCGAGTTCTGAGACCGCGCGAACGTATACCATATCCTTAAGAAAACCATTCATTTTAATCCTGGATTAAGACTAATCGGGCATTCAGGAACCAGGCCCAGGTGTACTTTAATTAGTTGTTCCAAGTTTGGTGTTCAAATGCAACACCAAAATGAAGCCCTGGCCCCGATTGCACGAAAGGTGAATAGCGCTATCCAACGGATAAAACTGATGCAGTTGTCCAATAAATGTTATAAATCCGTTGGATAGGACTTATCCGGTGGATAGCGCTATTCACCTTTCGTGCAACCGTGGCCTGGTAGTTAAACCTCTGAAAACTGTGTTCCGACACCTTAAAGCATGCAAATAAATGAAAACGTTGAATTATTACATAACTCGGGTTATTTTGCTGATGACCTTCGATGCCTAATACGAGTCTTTACACTATAAATGTTATGAACTAAAGCTGCAAATCTCATCATTGCCAAAATGAGGGTATTTTTGGCGACCATTGTTGATTTAGAAAACTGGCAGCCACATACACTACTAAATTGCATAATCATTGTCAGGTTCAAAATCGTAGAACATTGAAGCTGAGACCGCTAGGATGTATGGGTAAGCGGTAAATCAGCTAAGTTTTATGTAGTCAGAGGAAAATGTTGGTGTTTATCGAAAGAAATGATGTCTAAGCAAAATTTTACACATATTCGTGAAATAAATTACGAATAAGCGACGTTATTTGACTCATTTACCGCTTTCCCAGGTATCCCTTGCGATCTTAGCATCTATGTTCTATGATTTTGAACCCGACAGCGATTCTGCAATTTAGCGTAAACACCTATTTCAATAAACGTTGATCATGGATGATCTGAAATGGATGATCTGAAATGGATGACCTGAGACCGAGAGGAATTGTGGGTGGTTTATAGTAATTCGTATGAAATTGCCAGTGTCAAAGTATTTATGAGATGTATGATGTAAATTAAAAAACTGCGCATGCAGCTCGATCGTACCCACAATTCTTATTGGTCTCAGGTGTATAAATGGACACGTTCGAGACACGATCATGTCCTAGTATTTCAAAATTAGCTTTCATCACTAGAAATCGTAACTTGTTGTTTATAATGGCTTCTCAAACGTCATTATCGACCAATGAGGAGCCTCGCTTTAGGTCACGTGCTCACACTGGAAAAGTACAAGCTTTTATATCGTCTGTAGAAGTGTGTATCTAGAAATATTTCTGGATAATAATAATAATAATAATAATAATAATAATAATAATAAATTAATCATATGGGATATATACATACAGCTCGTTGTTCGCATTTTTCCTCGCCCTGCGGGCTCGGAAAAATTCATTCGCAACTCGTAAAATATCAGCCCGTAACACCCGAGAAAACATCTAATAAGGGATTTATTATATAACTGTGATGTAATTATATCAGGATATTAATGCGTATTCGTATCGTTTTTGTATTGTTCTCCGTCCTCAAGGGAATATACAACAATAGAAAACGCTGCGAAAACGTGCGACCGGGGCAGTCACTTCTGAATACGATATTAAAGGAGTTAAAGATAGTGAATCTCGAATATAATAGATAATTAAAAAAATGAAAATAAACAAATACATAAAATCATAAAGCACCATTTCCATTGGTTGAGTGGCGCTATTACAATGGTACGCATGTCACTGGTAAAAAACGTGCGCTCTTCAAATCTTGGAAATTCTTTGAAAAGTCCAAAACCTTGGAAATTGAAAACTTCCCAACGAATTTGCAATGAATATCCAAGATTTGAAGAGCGAGCGTTTTTCCCAGTGTAAATATAAAGAAATATATATATGTAAAAATATTATGGTGAAATGTTTGAGTAAACACAAAAGTTTGGTTTACTTTTGAAAATCTGTAAAGTTTCACTGGCTTTAATGTTCTCAGGAAAGCTATTCCATGTTTCCGGTTGGGCAGCAAAAACAGAAGGTACGCAGGCCATAGTGAAAGAAAGGAATTTCTAGGTTCTTCTTGGCAGATCTGAGATTTCGGCAAGGTCTTTGTGTAGCTGCACAATATTGTCCTGGCAATTGTTTATATGTAAAAACAATACATAGAACGACAATAGAACAATATAATAGCCAGGACTTTTGTGCAGCTACACGAAGACCTGACCAACATTTCGTGTAGATACGTAACGAGGTATCGACCCTTTGGAGTATTACCGGAAGCCAATGTAATTTGATGATATTGAGTGAGCAGCAGCATCTTGCACGTGTTGTATAATAGCCTTTCTATACTGTATATGGGAAAGCCACACAACAGCGAAATACTTGGTTTCAATCACCTGTTAAAAGTCCTTGATCATGAATCTCAATATTTCTGCTGACATAAGCCATTTAAGCCTCTGGCTTTGGCCTTACTTATGTAAATAACTGGAATATTTTCTAATAAATTAAATCAAATCAATCAATCAAATTGAAGGGTTGCCCATGAAAACGGCCTAAGTGACTATTTTGATGATTTTTAAAATGTTTTGCAATTGCTTCAAAAATAGAACTACTGGCTTCTAAATACCTATACAAACATGATTTGGTATTTTTAGATCCATTCGGTTACACTCGAATTCACCTTTCCCCTTATGACGTAATGATACCACTACTCCCAGAATCCTCTTCGTAACTTCTTTTGTTATTCTAATTCACCCCACACCTTGGTACTCTCATAGGAGTTAAAACATTTGAATAATAATAAGAATTCGAAAAGGATTCTGGTAGTAGTGGTATCGCTACGTCACAAGGGGAATCGGGAATTGCCGGCACTACAGTAGTATTTATAATTTCGGCTTGAATTTTAAAGTGATAGTTCGGGACAGTATGCAAATTAGGATACTTTTACAGCCCAGTGACTTATTGCCAAGACAACAAACACCTTGTAACACAATGAGCCTTTGAACATGTTTGCCCTCCCCTCCCCTCCCCTTTTTCAATGTTGAAGTCCTTCAGTAGTCCTTCATATTTTTAAAATATGAACTATAGGCTTACAAATCCCCTCCCCCCTCTCCAATGTTGAAGATACATGAAGGAGCGCAACTGGTGGTCAACATTGTATGGTGGGGGGGGGGGGGGGGGGGGGGGGGGGAGTTTAGGGGAGTGTACAGCTGGGTAATCTCGATCTAAGGTCTTCATCTAGTGTAATAATCGGTCTCAACATCACCAAATAATGTTTGTATAGGTGTGTTTATGAAGCAATTGCAAAACAATTTAAAAATCATCAAAAAATAGTCGTTTTATGGGTCGAATTTTCATGGGGCAAGTTTGCCCCCCTTGGGAAAATTTCCCACCAGTGAGGGGCAAACTCTGCCTTCCATGTGCTATCAAGCAGAAAGTATTCTATTGCAATAACGGATATGAAATATATTCATATCGAACAATTAATGTTCTTTGTTCAAAGTATTTCCTTGTTAACAAAGAAAATACATTCTACTCGAGGGAATGGCCGCTTGACATGAAATGAGGCAACATTACATTCATACATTTACATGTAGCTGTTTCACAAGGCACCATGGAAGGGCAGTCATCAAATATAACACCGGTGTTTCGTGCATTTGTGAAGTTACTTAACAGACTCACAGTGACCATTACACAGTGACACAAATATGGGTTGTGTGGTGATCTAGCTAGCTCGACGCGAAGTAAGTTTTGGCTCATTATAAAGCATCCAGTCGATCCATGTGCATACACTGTGGCTTTAATTGCTTTTATCCATGCACATTATCCATGGCTGTAAAGGTAAGGTATAAGCATAATAGGTTTGAAGGTTGGATAATTCATTACTTGTACAATGCTGTATTTTCAACCTGAAGTTTTATTGAAATACTATCAAGCTTTTGGGCTAACCGACAATCATCAGGGCTAAATGATTATACAATCTAATTACAACGGCTAAAAGTATACGAACGCAAACAAACTAAACAAGCTCGTGCAAAGCAAGAAAAACCGAACAACACGAGGAACTGAGTAGAGTAAAGGCCCAGACACACCATATAACTTTTCTTGCTACGTTGCGCGCAACAACAATTTTGTTTTGTAAGAAAAAAGTTGCATCCTGTATGTGTTCGAGCCTTAAATAGATGGGGGAAAAAACGAAAATGGTGCGCGAGAAACTAATAAACATGTAGAAAATAAAAATATAGGCGTAATGTACTGAACATAATACTATTTAACAATTAGACTACGAGTTCGAGGTTTTTGACTATCCTCATATAAAGTAGTCTTTACGAGTAGTAGATCAGTAGAAAATGACAGAAACAAACAAGAGACAATAATTCGTCGATAAACTCCTCCGAATCATTAGCAAAACGCGACCACGAAGCCGCCATTTTGTTTGTTTACCTCTACTCGGGGTCTATGAGCTGATAGACCACTAGTAGCAAACCAATCATATTGCATTGCAGGATTGGCGATAGACCACTGGATGGTTTATGCTAAAAATAAATAGATAGAAATCGAAATCAGCGCGCGATGAACTAATAGAATATTAGAATATAGTCATACTCACTCGACCAATCAGCGCCCAGCATTTGTGCGCTCTATATCTCATAAAGTAACTAATAAACAATGGACTCATTAGATTCTCTATATAGAGAATACTAATAAAGCTCTTTGTTTTCTTTTGTTACAAAGCCTTATTAGTATTCTCTATATAGGGAATACTAATGACTAACTTAGAGAATACTAGGGTGCAAATATTAGATCCATGAAATAGTTAACTAACTAAATTGTACTAATAAATAGCACCAAATGCTTTATCATTGTTGTCTACTTAGTACATAGTAAAATGTTAATTATAGTACTAAATGTTAGCGCTTATTTCACGATATAATATTTGCACTCTAATATATAACGTGTACTAAAAACTATATACAAAAATATTCTAATACAATCTTAGTTTAATCTTCAAATACTATTCAAATATTATATCATAATCCAATAAATGGACAGTTATTTTGATTCGTAGCAGCTAGATTTATACATGAATACTGATACAGAAATACAGATCATCACTATACTAAAACTAAAAAACGTAGCGAGTCACTTACTCTTCAAAATGAAATCACAAACGAGTTTCTCCATGTTATACAAGCTAAGAAGTGTAGATGTACGGATATTCATCAGTCATCCAAGTTCTCCGTATGATTATTGCGATATAGTTACCCCAATCTTTCAATATATTAAATGTCCATATCGTGCTTGAGTTTTCTTTGGTGTTCATTATTTCTCTCGTTTTTCAATTTCGTCCGTTCTAACTGGTTTGAAAACACTTTGAGATTTCTGCTCTTCATTTCCACAACAAATACCGGTAATTTCTAGCGTTGCAAGCTTCGTATTTAAATGCCTCAAGCTTCGGATATTCATCTTCACTCCACTGAAGGCACACACAACTGAACAGCTTTGCATAAGCCTATGTGCGTTTGAAATCAGTATTCCTTTGGGAAAGCAACAGACATGCAGCCAAAGAATACTCTCGTGAGTATGACTATATTCTAAAACGGTTAGAGAATAACGCGAGTGCTTTATGGGATTTAGAGCTCCGAGCAGCAGATAGAAGGCCACGAGGCGCGTACCCTTACATAAAAATAAAAAGATGTAGAGACCAAAGTTTCTTATGTATATACTTATGAATTAATTTCTTCATCATTGCATTTTTCTTGCATTTCAGTCCTTCTACTCCTGGAATGAAGTATTGTTTAGTAGGTACAATCCTTGCCAAATGTTTGGTACAATCTGCAGTTAAATAATCGTGGCATTCATTAGGTTATTGTTAATATTCCACCTATGCAGACTATTCCAAAGTGATGCAAATAAGTGGACAAGTGGCGGACGCTTAATAGGGGTCGGTCATTTGATGGAGGGAGTTTTCACAGTAAACAATATTTCCGGGACTTTGATAACCGGCCGCTTAAAAGGGAGTGACCGTTTAATAGGTGGTTGGAGTGAGTGACCGCGTAAAAGGTGGCCGCTTAATAGGGGTTCGACTGTTATTTCAAGTGTAGCATCCAAAAGGTAACCCTGAAAGAACAATAAGCTTTCCCGATACATTGGCGGGAGCTGCAGGAAGTTATTTCATGTTTAATGGCCATCTTTGACACGTTTTTGTTTCATAATTGATTTTGATCGGTTTTCCTGTTGTTGTTGTAGTTTATTTTCCTCATCGATAACGTGTTATTGAATTGGATATAGAGGTTGACTTACTACTTTAACTAAAAATGTGTACGCTTTCTACTGGGTTTAATTTCTGTTGATCTCCCAACCAACAAGGACTTTAACAGTCCACATTGAAAATTTCCTTATTTTTCTTCTCTTTTTATTGAATTTGTTTTCAACAAGTTTTAACTCTCCCTAAAAGGAAAGTACTTCCCATTGTGTTTTTCCCTCTCAGACACACAGTCAAATAGTTAAGTTTAGTTATAATGACGATAATCGAAACAAATGTTATATATCAAACAGCGGAACAAATTAAAGCGATTGAAGCCCTATTTGAAGCGCAAACACTTACAGGTAAAACTGTCACAAACCAATGCCCCGATCGCTAATTTACCTGTTTAGAGGTTATATTTTTATTGTTGTATAACCAGTCGTCATGCAAATGATGACCGCGTTTTAAGCTGATGTCATAGTTCACGGGCGTAAAGCAAGCATACAATATCATTATAGCTGGTGAATACACATTTTTTTAGTTGGTTTATTATTGATACAAGCAAATTTTCATGAAAAGGAAATGTAGTCAAATATGAGTGCTTATAAATTTGTAGTAGGTTTAGCCGTAATCTCTTTTCTGCTGGTTTTGTCGTCAAATTGCAAACAACAGGGGAACTTTCGAGGGAGAAGAAAACATGGACAAAATGTCGAAAGAAAGCAAGATAGAAGCAAAATCGCAGATCAAGTCAAAGGTTTGGACAATAAAACGTTACAATTGAAAAAGAAAACAGATAACCATTCAAAGACAAACAAGGATTTCCACAGTAAATCTTCTACGCAGTATTCTTCAATGGCCGGGAAGAATTTACAAACAAATAAACCGCGGACTCAAAAATCTGGGAAAAAAGTAAGAAGTACTGAATACAAAGCAAAATCTAAAACTAAAAAGTTTTCGCTATCATTTTCACCGAGGTCGAACTCAGATCTCCAGCAACAGGCAAGTAGATATGAAGGGTATACTAGTCCTGAAACATCTACACAGCAGCCTTACTTTACATCCCGTTTATCGTCAAGCCAAAGCGGAAGCGAAGAGAATCCACAAATAAACCAGCAACAGGGATATTCATTCATGAATGGCGGTCAGGAACAGCTCTCAAAGTTTCAAGAAAATAATAGTGATCAGGAACAAAATGATAACAAACAATCTGTTGGAATGTTACAAGAGTTGATGGAGCAAAAGGCCGCTATGTATGGTCAACAGGAGGATAACCAGGAAGGTGGACAAAGAAGTTATGACCAACAAGTAGCATCTTATCAAGGACAAGGACAAGATCAAGAAAATGAAGACCAACAACAACAATATCAACAAGCGATGGGCAGAGAAACCCCATCTCTACAACAGATGTCCATGCAGGAAGGAGCTATTCAAGATGACACACAACAAGGAGCTAATCAAGTCGCATCCTATCAGCAGGATAACGATCAGGAGACGAATGGCGAACAAACGAATCAGTTTCAGACTTCACTGCAGCAGGGAAATAGCCGCGACATCGATACACAACAAGGTATGTCGTTCATATCATATACATTATCTATAGATCGGAAGAAACAAAAAGTCATTACGGTGTACAGAGCCATTAATAATTATGCACCGTCATACTTAAAAGATATGTTCATTCCCAGAAAGAGTACATACAACCTAAGAGACTTTGAAAATAAACTCGAAATTCCCAAATCTAGAACTGTTAAGCGGAGCTTTAGCTACAATGGTGCAGTTCTGTGGAATGACCTACTCAAAGAATTGAGACTCTCAAAATCCCTTTCTCATTTAAAAAAGGAAACTGAGAATTTCTTTTCTAAATCAGACTCCCACACGGCAAACATGTAAAACAGTTTTATTTTTAGATAATTATATATTAACTAGATTTTAAATTATTGTATATTATTCTAAACTGATGTTTCTTACCGTGAATAAATAAAATTTTGTCTGTCTGTCTGTCTTCATATAAATATTTATTAATCAGTAAACCTCAATATATCTCAAAAAACTACACACAAAAAAAGTTGAGAATCATCATAACTGAAACAGAAAGAAAAAAACCTTGATCGATCTAAACATATAGAAATTGTGGCATGTGTGACATATGTCTTCTAAGCGGACTTTCTCTTTCTCAAACTGATCTGTCGATCACCACAGGATAAACGTGTTCTTAATAATTGTGATTACTAGGCAACGCAGAAGGAAGTTATCTAATAAATGGCGGTGGCCAAGAACAAACATACAAGAACAGTGAAGATTCAGGAGAATCCTACCAAGCAGGCAGTGATGGGGTCCAACAGAATGACGCCGGATTCCACAGCTCATTTGATGCCGGCTCTATTGCCAATATATTATCTGAGTCAAGTAATAACCCAACCGCAAACCAGGACACACAGTCACTTATAAACGAGGGTCAGAGTATAACAAGCTCTGATGCTGCGCAGCTAGCCGAAGCAATATCAAATGCAAATAAAGGTATTTAATTTTAATAGTCTCCATATTTACGTCATAATATAGGATGCTCATTATGGCTGCACCCGGGAGAGGGGGACTCGCATGTGAAAGGGGCGGGGATGATCATCGTCTTTTTTAGGGGTGTAAATTACGGTTTTTGGTATCACTTAGGGTGTTCACGAAGGAACGCCAATATTTTTAGCCATCAAGGTATCATTTAGGGTTGAACGCAAAGAAATCGAAAACGCCGTCATAATGTGCTTAAGCCACACCCATATTGGTCTCCCTTAGGGGGTATAATTCAAAATTTCCAACGATGATCCCCGCCCCTTTGACATCGTAGTCGCCCCCGGGGCTGCATAATACGTGTCACAAAATATGTCGACATTTCACACTAATTTAGTCCAACTTATTTCAGAAATGAAATGAAGTAAATAAAAAAATATGGTTGAGAAATATATTTTAGCAACACCATGACGTTTACTAGTTTTCAGGAAAGATAAACTGTATAAAAAGTCGATGAATACAAAATACAATTTCTCACTAACTGCACAAATATTTGTAGCCAAGTGAAGTTTTAGTTATATACAAAGTTAAACATTTGAAATCAGTTATTATTGAAGCTCACATAGCTTGTTCAAGTTTAAACTGAAAGGCACTAGGCTTTCGGTGTTTCAGGATGGATTTCCTACCTCTAGGCACCAGGTCGACAAAGGAATATCTTCGTGTTTTGTGCAATGGTTCAGTACTTGTTTATTTAATATGTCAATTTCATTTGAATCCACGCTAGCTACTCCGGAAGTTTCCTTAGCCACATTCTGTTTAATCCCGTAAATTATTCATTGTAATTGTTAATATGTCCTAACGGATCGGTCTATCCTTACGGACCTTAAATCCACCAGGTCACACATTCATTAAATTAATTGTTCTCAATGCAATCCAAGAGTTCGCCTATCGGGCGTCTAGTCATGTGTTATTTGATATAATTTCAGGGCTAAAAGGCTATAGAAAACAAAACAGCCTTTCCAGTGCTGCAAGCAACAGTGCAAGTGCATTGAGCTTCACAGAAGGCGAGCGAGGTGATTCAGACGGTCAAAATACATCAGACAATAACGAAGAGAATGGCTTCCAAGACAGCAACAGGTTGATGTTTCCGGAACGTCAGAACTTTGACGCTGCTGCCTTGATAAATGGTCAGTCTGAAGCACCCAGCACTCAGGGCATGGAGCAACACTTTGCCAACCCTCTTGACTCTTCTATGGTGCAAGATTATCACCATGACAACAATGCTGAATCAGGATTAAATCAGAGAAATGACGCCCATGGGCTTAATCTTGATTCTTCATTAGCAAAGCAAGCAGGTAATTTGTTTAAAATACCCGCATATTTTAGAAATACAGGCGATGGTAGTCTTTTTCCTTATTTTGAAACCACATTTAAATTTATGCTCGAGACAATGTGCAGTCACTGAATCAATGTTGAATTATGGAAAAGATTTCATAGTTGATACTTCGCCTTCATAAATGTTCATGAATTTTGGTTGTTTCGTCAACTGAATTTGAAGTAATGTTTCAAATATTATCAATTATCAATAGCCAAGCAATATAACATGTTGTCGAGCACTAGAAGAAAAGGGAAGCCTTGCATCGAACACAATTCAATAGAGGGTTTGCACGATGACGTGCCGGCAGCCATGTTAGGGGGCAGGAACAATAAAATAAATTTACATGAAAAAAAAAACAATTCCATAGGGGAAAGGCTTTCCTTTATCCTGCCCCCTAACCTGGCTGCCAGCACGTGATTGCGCAAACCCTCCATAGTCACATTAAGGACACCAACTTTTTGAATTTCAATGTAACTGAAACAAATGCAATGAGAGTTGGTATAAAATGGTAACCATGCCAGAGCAATGGCAATCTTATAAACTTGCGGAGAAACTCACCAATACATAAACTTATGTCTACTTTCACTTTTGATTGTTTAGCCAAATATTGCACTGGCTGTCCTCGAAATGCTCATTGTATTGACAAAGTCTGCATAATCGATGGCGATGAACCACTTGCAAAAATACTTGGAGCTCTTTCCGGCCCAAGTAAGTCTACATAAATAACAAGTGCGCTTTTGTACATATTGTATAAGGATAACATTAATTAGTGTGGGTGAAACTGACGGGGTTGTTTTCTATAATTATTGAATATGCGTTGGTATATTGTACCTGGTAGGAATCTGCTAATGCTGGCGAGATTATATGGGCAACTTCACGCTCGAAAATGGCCTGGACGACAAACAAATGAAATTTCACTTTTACGATAATTTGATAGACTAAGAAATTGTGAACCTCAGACAAACTGGATTACATTCAATTTACTTTGAAAATTGCTTAACTTTATTCAGCGAATGAAGTGCGATTTTGAGGCTCGCGACGCCATTTTGCATGAAATGCAACCTCGCAAAACTTTGTTGTCTAAATTCCTCAGTTTTCCTCAGTTCTTTCTAATAAAGACTGTAAAGACATAACTAATTTATGGATGGAGTTAAATGTCTTAATTGACTGTGACGTGAATTTAATTTAGAGATAATATTTGGTCTAAGCCATCCAAAAATATCTCGCAAATACTCTCACATTTGTGGACATTTTGCCTTTTTGGTTTCTTAGTCAAATTACAGGAAATTACGTAATATGTCGTCCAGGCCCTTTTCCCGCGACACGATCATTGTTGTATTTGAATCAGATGCCTTGGCGATTAGTAAAATAGAGGTGCAAAGTCAGTGTTATTGAACCTTTTTTATCTTTCTTTTTCTTTTTCTTCAGGCAATGAAACTGATGATTGCAGGGGATGCCATCACAAAGCAAAATGTATAAAGAAAGAATGCATATGTAAACCTGGGTTTAATGGCAATGGAACTGAATGCAGAGGTAATTTCTGTATAATGTACAGAAGGACCGTGATAGGCTATCTACTCCTAATTATGCTGAAGAAGATAGATGTCAGAGAAGTTTAAAATAAATAATATTTATATATAACCTTACCAAGGAAAGGGAAGATACAATAACGCTTAAAAACAATACTTTTTTCCGCTTCTAAGGACGGCATTTCAGACAAATATCGGCCAAATGAATCCAAGAATATGAAGACTGTTGTTTATAATCAGTAATTAAAAGCATGTTAGTCTTATCTTTAGTTAATATCGATAGATATTGCAGTGCTAAAGTTTTTACGTTAACGGAAGAACTGTACAAGCAACTGTCGAGCAACGTACGTATGACGTCATCACAAATCAAGACGGCGGCCTCCATTGAAGCTCAAATTTGAATGTCAAATTTGGAGAGTGGAGAGTGGAGAGTGGAGGTTTCCTTTAAAACTGATGCTGCTAATAAAATTATAATTTAGAAGATATATGAGTAACAAAGTAAAGTAAAGTAAAGTACAACCTTATTTAACGTCGGTAATTCAACTGACAAACTTGAGGCCGACGGTGCGCACTTTACTCCCCTCTTTCTATCAGTGCTCCGTTTTACGGATATTTAAAGCTGCACTGAGCTACACGGATTAGAAAGAAGTCGAAACAAGGATGTGAGGTCATGTAGAATCGAACCGGGCACCTCTCGCATAGCTACAGTAGGCCGCGCACTAACCCAGGTTTGATCTATTACAAAATAACACGACATATTGGTAGATACTTTAATCAGTTCCCGTATTTCGTTTCAGCTGACAGTTGTCTTCCAGGCTGCAGCAAACATGGTAAATGCATCAGAGGTTTTTGTGTCTGTGACCATCATCACTACTTCAATGGCATTGAATGTGCTCGTAAGTACAACAAATCACCTTCATTGCAAACCTTATACAAAAAATAGTAACTGCTATTAATTTTAATTTATTAAAATTTCAAATTGCCTGGTTTTATCATTTATAATCATATTTAATTTTATTTATCAGCGTATAAGATATCCAGCAGTATCTGTCCAAAAACGTGCAAAAGCCGTTGCACCGCGGCCTGCCCCGAAAGATGCTGTAAGGCGGCCGCAGCAGATCCATCCACACAAAAGACAAGTTCACCACCCGGCAAGAAGATAGAAGCAGAAGCTGCCTCGGACTTTTATCTGAAACCACATCTACACAGGGTTGACGAGGTGTTTAATAAACACGTACCTGAAGGGAAAGCAGCAAGTCAATACAAACCAGTTGAATCAACCCAATCATCATCATCGCCTCAACAAAATGGTCAGGAAAGTCATGAAAACGTATCAAATGATGGGAAGGTGCATGATTCTCCAAGACCGGCTAGCAACAAAGAGTTGGATAAATTGCCAACCTGTCATCCTGATTGTTCACCTGCGCATTGCAGTCCATCCTGCCCTGATCGTTGCTGTGATATTAACGTATCTACCCTGCCTAACTTAAAACTAAGTCATATGAATTTCCTCAAATCAATTGCAGACAAATTTTGTCCGTCGTCCTGCCAGACCAGTTGTCAAAACTCCTGTCCTCCTATTTGCTGTAATAAGAAGACACTGTCATCAATTATCAGTAGCTCACCTGGCGCATCTGAAGTTGATCTTAGTAAAGCGGAAGACATATTTCGAAACGCAATGGGATGGTTTGGAATGATGAACTTACTTCATATGATGTACAGTATGCACGGCAAGACATCTAAACCGGAAGGATGGAATTTCCCGTTTCCCAGGATGCAACCGACTCGTTTATATAGCACTAAAGCTAGCGTACCAGAATCGTGCTTCCCAATCTGTAAGAAAACGTGTCTTACTACTTGTCCTTCAAAATGTTGCACACCCTATGTCAAACCAAATAAGCCACAGCCCAATGTTATAAAGGCAGGCACTTCAATTTCCCAGACACCCACGGCCAAAGTAATAAGCACAACAGCTAAAGGAACTACTCGGTGCCCTGCCGTTTGTGCTACGCACTGTTTGCAGTTATGTCCATCAGGTTGCTGTAAACAGCCATCTTATACATCTTCTAAAACACCAAATCTCTCGACAGACAGGCCCAAATCTTGCAAGCCAGGATGCTCTCCAACGTGCTACCCCCTATGCGCAGACGACTGCTGTAGATCACTGCCAAAACTACCAGTTAATTCTAAGACACCCGGTTCGCAGAACAATTTACTCACGCCAAACCAATTGTATGGTTGCTCATCACAGTGTCCAAAGGCATGCTACCCCAGTTGTACTCGGGAATGCTGTTTAGCATCAGATTCACTGCAACACAAAAGCAGTGTATTGCAGGGTCAAGGCCAATACTTTGTAAACATACCTTGTCCTATGGAGTGCAGACCCTATAACTGCTTATCATATTGCCATCATGAATGCTGTCTAAGAAATAACAGTCCCAAGTTACAAGCTCTCAAATCAAATACATCAGATTCATCTGGTATTAAAAGCGTTATAAAATAAGTCCAATAATACAGAAACTCTATGAAAACGGATGACCAAAAGAGAGCTGAGCTATTTTAAACAGGCATAAAAGGAGTATTAAGAAATGCCTTGACGAGAAATATTGCCCATTAGTAGGAGGAACTTTAAAGCAATGTTTTTTCGCCGGACACACTTAGAATATTAGCAATTTTGTTTTGGCTTTCCAGGATGAAAATAATTTTCCGCTTCGATCAATGAAGATCCTTGCAATTAAAGCTTGGCCTTTGAACTTTGCAGATTGAAAACCGCAAGAGATATTAACATTAACTATGGAAGGTGTATGAGATGTAACATTTTGCGTATGCCGCCATGATTGTCTATATTTCATTTGCTAGGTTTCAATCAGCTGGTAAAATTCCATTAATATCATTATCTGGCCCCAAATGATGTACATTCCGCACAAGACCGTAAATGACGCGACGTCTACTGAAACCCAGCAATATCAGAGTGAATTCGTTGCCTAAACAAAAGTAAAATGTATGGTTGCCCTTATTATTACTATGGTTGCATTTTTACAGTACAAAGCATAACAGAATGCACGCACAACTATGTAAGTATTTTAATACAATAAAATGCAATGTGATCGTTACGTATATAGGTCATTGTTAATTTTTGCCACTCTATAAAGACGTGTGCGATAAAAAGGCAAATCAACTTGATTATTTTTTATTAAAGTTCGTAACAATTTATCTCATTGTCCAGCTTTATCTAAACTCTAGTTACTGCAGTATCCTTCATTAACATCAAAGCAACAGTTAGGATAGCCGGTCTTATCCTCGGAAACACCTGGGTTAGTAAACGACATGTATGATGCGTGGATAAACAAGTTTACGAAGTCCCCCGACATCCATAATACACGTTAGAAAACGTATAGATTTATATGCTATTTAAAATTTGGACAAATGGAGTGTTGCTTCGTTAGCATTTTTCCGGCTCATTGACTTGTAATCATCGTCATCATCATCATCATCATCATCATCATCATCATCATCATCATCATCATCATCATCATCATCATCGTCATCATCATCATCATCATGCCATAATAATAATAATAATAATAACAATAACAATAATAATAATAATAATAATAATAATAATAACTTATGCAAGACGTTTGAATCTGTGGACCTCAGGATTCTGGAAAACAAATTTAAATCTTATGGTATTTATGGAACAGAACTCTGAGAATTACTTAAGGTGGCTCCGTCGAAATTTCAGACGCATTCGTCTGAAATAAAACTTCGGCCATAGCTTTTTTAATATTCGCGTGATGGACTATCAGACTTGGAGAAAGTTGAAGCTATTATTTGGCAATATTACAACATGATTCGATTTCCCTTTCCGCAAATATTTTTAGTGATATCGGAGCTACAATGGACCTTGTTCTTTAAAAACACGCTCAAAAAAAAAATGTCCGATATTTTTGCGTAAAAGTTTGTGAATCGTGTTCAATTGACTTGGTAAATATCCTAGCTAATTTTCAGCAAAATCAGCGGAACCAAGTGTATTTTAGTCATGAATTTGATTGCTGTTAGTAACCTGTTTATTTTGGTTCCGCAGATTTTGCTGAAACTTAGTTAGGATATTCACCAAGTCAATTGAACGCGATTCACAAACTTTTACGCAAAAATATCGGAGATATTTGTTTTGAGCGCGTTTAAGGAGCGAGAACAAGGTCCATTGTAGCTCCGATATCACTAAAAATATTTGCGGAAAGGGAAATCAAATTATGTTGTAATATTTCCAAATAATAGCTTCACCTTTCTCCAAGTCTGATAGTCCATCACGCGAATATTAAAAAAGTTATGGCAGAAGTTTTATTTCAGACGAATGCGTCTGGAATTTCGACGGAGCCACCTTAACCAGGCGCAAGTACGTGAGTGAGTGAAGTCGTTATCTATTGCGGGCCTGATCGACATGCACGCCTATGTCCTCAGTGTTTCGCTTACGTTCCTCTAATTCAAGTGTAGCCGTGAAGAGACGTGACCGCCATTTCACGTGAATATCCCAGCCACGTGAAGGACTAACCATTTGCTGATGGAAAGAAAGGCACCTACTCCTCGATCATTTTAAGACCCTCAGTGTTGGTCCGGATAGGGACTGAACCCACTCAACCAACTAGTGAGCCAAGCGGGCGGCGGTTTCAGGTTGTGGGTTTGGCAAAAGAGTTATCATATCCATACGAAATTACCATCGGTGTACCACAAGTCCATTATTGTGCCTTTGGTGCTTGTGCTATTCGTGAATGACTTGCCTCTCGCAATTTTACGTTGTAGATCTTGATGTATGCCGACGACAGAGTGATAATTTACTAGCCGCCTGCAGTTATTTTGCAGTGCTAGTGACGCAGAGATAGCGAATACTCTCTCAAAGGAACTGAACTTAATAAATGACTAGTTGTAGGGCAGTAGTCTGTTCAGAGTTTATAAATATAGAAATGGGTGTATTCTTTTCGGAACAGACCCTAGTTTGGTATCCCGGCTGTGAACATTTTCTATTTTTTCTGCACTGATCAAGCGTGTATCAGAGTTTCTGTATCTTACACTTGTCTTATATACGTATACCCCATCCACACCAAGACCTAAACATGTTTTAAGGTGGTTTAACTAAACAGGTTTAGGAAATTATCTACAAACGCTGTATAACTTTTGGCACAGAATTTGTAAACTGTCCTTTATGTTTGACAGTACTAAAATTCCAGGTAGTTTGATTCCTGTGAAATTAGATGCTCTCAAATTATAGAAGCGAGAACAAACTCAGTTTAACTAAACAAGGTTCGGTGTGAATGGGCATTAGATGAAGCCCTAACCCATGGAATACCCTTGTGAAATATTTAGTGAGTGACGTGTGAAAGAGGCTAGGATGCTTAATCGCGATAGCAAAGACGTCGGTTTGAACACTGCTAGTGTAAATATTTTGTTCTTCCTGTCCGTGACAATAGGGATGTCTTCAGTGGAACTGCTGCAGAAAGGGATGGAAACACGGACACGTGTTGCACGCATAGTCATGAAGACAGAGAGAGAGAGAGAGAGAGAGAGAGAGAGAGAGAGAGAGAGAGAGAGAGAGAGAGAGAGAGAGAGAGAGAGAGAGAGAGAGAGAGAGAGAGAGAGAGAGAGAGAGAGAGAGAGAGAGAGAGAGAGAGAGAGAGAGAGAGAGAGAGAGAGAGAGAGAGAGAGAGAGAGAGAGAGAGAGAGAGAGAGAGAGTCGATGAGGTCTTCAGAAAAACAAAACTAAGCCAATAATAAACTGTGAACATGCATGACACAATAAACGATCGAGTCAGTGATCACTATGTTCGTTGATCACACCAGTAAACCCTATAGGATTTTATATGCTACGGTAATGGAGATGCAGATCTAGCTGGTATATATTCCAAAGCCGACAGAGCAGTTTTCTTAAAATAGCCAAACCTTAAATTATAAATGTACTGTTTCTTCAACTAAGTAGAAACTGATTGCATGAAGAGCATCGAGTTTTCTTGGCTTCAAGTGAAGTCAAGTGTCGAAGGCGTCAAAACTATTTGATTTTAAAATAGTTCAATTGGTGAAAAACTACGCTTCATCAACCATGATGGTTTTGACTGTTCCTCCTCAAGCTTATTCAATTGTCTCATCGATGCTATTTCGGTGACCCGATTAAATTGCTCCGACACCTCTTTTTGAATTATGATGCTTTAAATCATATTGTTATAAGATTTCATTGATTACTGATTTGTCAGTTAGGAATATGTAGTTGCTAAGTAAGATGAGAATGATGATTTCACCAAACATTTCCTGTTATATCTGACATGTTAAAAAAAAAAACCTTCAGTTTTGACTAGAGAACTTTGAAGTCGACCCTCCTCCAATTAAACTACCTGAAAGTCCAATGATCCATAAAATGGTAGTCTAAAATAACTTCTTCCTTAAGCTACTTCGTTTAGCGTTTTCTCTTTTGTATTTCGATATTTTGACAAACATTTCCACTACAAGATACTGCTACATAGGTGATTTGATGTAGGATATTTAATTTCCAAAGCCAAAAAAGGACATATCGCTTCTTTACGTCATGGAATAATTATTCCATCGAATGATGTAATTGGTCATCCACCAGCAAATGCTCATCAAATATTCTCTGCTTAAACCTATGTGTTATCTGAGAAGGTTCGAAATGTAAATCTTTGATAAATCAAGAAATTTTGATTATGGTCAAGAAAAAGATGAAGAAAAGAGCAATGGGCTAAAAGGTTGTTGGTGCAATGACATCTAGTGATGAACAGCGCTCGAGTACTTTATCTTATACTTGTATTGTTGGGATTGTCTTTGCTGGTAAACTCCAAATCGAAGAATGGACACTCGAACCAAAGCCCGATATCAAATACTCGACAAAGTATTAAAACTGCTAAACGCCACGTAAATTCAACGAAAGGCTTGCAAAATGTCAGACAATCTCGGTCACCACAGTTCAATACTGCATTTGCAGGGCTCAACAGACCTTCGCAAATTGGACTAGGGCAACTAGGATTGCCTTACAGCCCCAGGCTGACCAACTTAGCACTACAAGAGGTGCCTACTTTACAGTCACTAGAACAGAATAGAAATCTTATTTTGTCAAACAATGCTCTGATTGGAAACAATGCAGGCTATAGATTGCCATATAACTATCAACTTGCCAGACTATTATCGACCATCAATCTATTAAGAGAACGATCCGCAATAGCGTCATCGGTCAATCCCGAACTTCTAAGACTTTATAAGCAAAAACGATTAAAGTACGACTCTATTCCCATTAAACCAGCTGGGATGAACGATGGTTTTGCAACAAATCCACTTTCGTTGTTACTTGGAAGGAGTTCACTGAGTGGCAGCCAGTCGGAGAATCAAGATGATGATGATGATGATGATGATGGCGGTGATAATGGTAAGGAATACTGACCTTATAGACACTCATTTATTCCTGACGTTTTAAATGACAACATAACATACTAACATAACTTTCCTTTCGTACGGGAAATTAGTTCTAATATCCGGGGGGTGGGGTACTCTGGTCGATTTCGGGTAGGGTGTGTGCTGCGGACACCTCAAAACCCTAGCCCGATCCAAGACCTATAAATTTTCCGTTCCTTATTCCAGACATGAGCTCGCAAATCTCAGTACCCCCAAGCCCCCCCCCCCCCCCCCCCCCCATCCCAACCGGATTATAAAATTACTCCACTTAGAGAAATTGGAACAAAGCGTCGTTTATTCCCCTTATTATAACAGGGCAGAGAAATGACTCTAAGTTCGCGGATCCAGGCAAACTTTCCAAAATTGTCGATTCTCAAGTAATCACTTTTTCATCGTCCAGGATGAATAAACGTAATTCCCGGGATGTATGTGAACACATTCATGATATAATGTATGGTATCATGAATCCGTCCAATGTCCATTCATTCAGCCCAGTTTTCTAGTTCCACCTGTCCGATCGCTACACAAACCAGAAACGAATAGGAATATCTGATCCGTGACATTTCAGTCGACCTAAATCGTAAATTGTTGAAATACAGATAGATAGATAGATAAACTTTATTTATGTGTCAAATGTAATAGCTGAGGGGAAAATCCCTCTACTAATATATAGGGGACACCTAAAACTAAATCTACAAATGACAAACTAGTTAAGGAAATGCAAATATACGGTTCGACCAACAGCATCAATCAATGATTATGCCTTCAAGGGTCGGTTGAGGGTTGGATGAGGGTTGAATGAGGGTTGGATGAGGGTCGGATAAGGGTTGGATGAGGGTTGGATGAGGGTTGGATGAGGGTCGGATAAGGGTCGGTTGAGGGTCGGATGAGGGTCGGATAAGGGTCGGATGAGGGTCGGATGAGGATCGGATGAGGGTCGGATGCAAGTCAACTGCTTAGATCTAAAAATGACACATTGCGACTGTGTTTCCCCTATATTTTCCACACCAGGCTTCAGCTGATTAAAGTTTGAATCTAGTAAAGGTTAGGATTGCTTTTTTTATTCCTATGCGGGGAACGGTCTCAAAAGGGTGGAGGTTGGACCTGGGGACATATTTGCAGGCATAATGAGAGGGGCGCGCTAAAAAAAAATGTTTTAGGCACGAATATTTTTTCTACCTGTGTTTCTCTGCAGGAATTGTTTTGGAGTTGTGTAGCTCTTTTTTTGGGTGGTAAGGTTCTTGCAGGAATTGTTTTTGGAACATTTTTTATTTGCAGGATTTTTCTGGGGAATTGTCATCCCCCTCCTACCATTTCTAATGGCCAACCCCTAATGTAAAAAGAGTTGTGCAATTGACGACAACGACGAGACCATTGTGTGTTAATTTATAATAATAAAATAGCGTTTAAGTACTAAAAAACGTTCCCTAGATTTTTAATGTTTAAATATGTTTTCTTCAGAAGGATTTTGCTCTCCCAATCCATGTCATAACAATGGAAAATGTAAGAACCGAATGTATGGATTCAAATGTGTCTGCAGGAATGGATTCACAGGGAAGCGTTGCTCAGGTACGTAAACACAATGATCGTATTTGGTTATTGTTAATGGTTGTAGTTATTTTAGTAATTGCATGGTTTGTAGTGATGTTTAGATGAAATTTAGAGTTTAGATTTTAGTGTGTAAGCTATAAATTATTCCAAATTGAACGAGAAATCGTATGATTACCAAGTAATAATATTCATGCAAAAAAAAGGTAATTTTCACTGCAGTGCAAATTACTTTTCAACTGCACTGCTCTTAGCCAATCAGAATCGATATTATTTTTCATTATTATTATTATTATTATTATTATTATTATTATTATTATTATTATTATTATTATTATTATTATTATTATTGTTATTATTATGTATGGGATAATTACCACCAGTGATATATCAAAATTAAATGAAGGTAATTCCATCGCGCATTCGTGCGCATCATTTCTGCGCATGCATTTTTATTGGGTAGCCTTTCCAATATGGCGGAAAACGGTGGCAGCTAAATGTGATGCTTCAAAACGACCTTTGAATGTCAAACAATTGAACGAATCTAATGTGTTACTGCATCGTTCTATTGTTTTATATTTAAAGTGCTACTTGGACGAAAATCGATCGAAGTTTAATTTAGCTGAAACTTCACTGAAATAATCTCAAAGAGTCATACAATTACTGGTTAATGTGTTTTCTCAAAATTCCTATGGGAAGTATTACATTTTTATGAATCTTTAGAAGTGTCAGTGAGGTCATCTACTCAATCGTAATAATCAACACAGCTTCGCTCCATACATTTCTTTGTGTTTAGTGACTTTAGTTTCTTGAATTATTTTATTTCTATGAAGCTAAAAGTTTGGGTGAAGGAGTTTTCTTACATTATCTGTGCTTAGGATTGATTGTCTGACCAGTTGTCTTCAATGCAGAGCTGTTATCTGAACAAAACATTGAGATATTTTGACTCACAAAATACAAAGAAATGTATGGAGCTGAATGTTGGGTCGAGTAGATGACGTCACTGACACCTCTAAAGATTCATAAAAATATAGTACTTCCCTCTGGAATATCGAAAAAAGATTTTAACTAGTTATTATTAGACCCTTGAAGAATTATTCAATGAAGTTTCAGCTAAATTAAATTTCGATCGATTTTCGTCCAAGTAGCACTTTAATGAGGTCCTTTTGAGGCATCTCATTTAGCTGCCACCGGCTAAAACTATACGGTATTGGTGCTCAAGGAAGAAGTACTATTTTAAGGTTTCCAGCATCCAAGTAACGTTGACAAAGGTACCAAAAATAATCTGGAAACCAGGTCTAAAACACTGACGTGGTTTTAGAATGGTTTCTCATACGTATCATTAGATATTCATGACATAGTGGACAATGGTGTAGTTAGAACTAATTTTCATATTTGGAAACGACTTCCAAATACGATTCAGCAAATATACTGATCGCTATTGGTGTTTTTCACCGAAATCAAACAAAAATATCCAATCACTTTATTCATGCAGTGGAAAACTGAATATCAAGTCTTGAACAGCACATAAAACTTAACAAATTGTCAATCGTGATGATGGATGTATGCACCGTAGTACACGAGGTACAACTCAAGAAAACCAAGGATAAACGCTCAAAAACAACGGAATAGTTTTATGCTTTATATAAAGGTTAAGCTAGTGCCCAAGTGTAAACACATTATATGAACATTCACAATGAATAAATAGCAGAAAAACTGAGTTCGTCGAAGGGTTCAAAATTCACTTGTTGTCTTGGTAGTGTTCGAGTCAACCAGGCACTTATCTCTACAAGGTTGTCCCAAACCTCACAAATTCATTGCTCCAAACATTTGAGTTCAAATATGGACGAGTAGAAGAAAAGGATCCATAAAACAAACGTGTTTTGCCAAACATTTTGGAAGAAAATTACACCGCAGTACAAATACTATTTTATTCCACGTTTGACTGTCCGTTTTATGTTCTCTTTCTCTCTCTTCAGAGACTTCTCAGGCAAAAACAATAAGTTAGTGCTTGGGAGATCATGTAGCCAGGGACAAATATTCAGCTAAATATATGTGGTTGCCCAGGCAACCGTAGAAGCTTTAATTAATTCCAAACCCTGAAATTCAAAGCTTAAAGCAGGATAAATGAGGTTGAAAACCTGAATTTACAAAGCTATAAAGTGTATAGGATAGATAGGATATTATAGATATTATAGACAAACAAAATGAAGCAAGTAATCTAGGAACGCATTGGAACAACAATTTAGGGATACAATTTGTGAACTTCAAGTTTTTTTCATTGCACTAGTCTTAGATGACCTAATCTGCGGGTAGACAATCGTTTCATCCAACCCACTACTTTACCTGCTTTTTCGGGTTATGAAAAACTGCATATTATACGAGGATAAAGTAAGTCCGAAACCCAAGGAAATCCACATTAACGCAAAATAAATCAGCGAGCTTCGCCCATCGTTCTAAATCAACTCGAATGATAAGAATTGTAATTCATTTTTATTATTTTGATTGTGTTGTCATTGCTACGGTTCAAAAGCTGGCAAGTGGTATCGACACGATCGATAGAGCAAATGCATGCCACTTCCATCTCGTGTCCAAGGCAAATAGTATTTCATTTTAGGCGTTTCCCAAGATATTAGTTTAGATAAATGTCTGTTTGTAGAGGATATATCAATGATCAGTGTTGCATGGGTCTTTAAAGTTGTACTGGTGACTATACCGCTAATTCATGCGTCGTATCGTCATCTAGGAAGAAACCCTTGTCAACCGAATCCCTGCCAGTACGATGGAGAATGTAGTCTGTCTGGGACGAGTTTTGATTGCTCATGTCCCCCTGGAAGAAAAGGAGAACGATGTGAAGGTAAGGTGTGAAGAAAGATGGGCTGCCTCAATAAGGCACTCTATGTCAATTTCATAGTTTTAGAGAGTGTGTTATTTGGTTCAGCAATTTGAGCTCACATTTTAATATTTTAATAATTTTAATAATCTCCACATCTCTCTCTCTCTCTTATGTTGTTGTTTGCTAAGAATCATACTACCAAGAGATTGGTACGAATATCTGCATGAAATGTCATTTTTTTTACATAAAGTACCTTAAATCTCTTGACGCGGGCAAAAATATACGTTTTAATGAATGACTACAGAGATAACCTAACGTAGTCATGTATTTTAATTGTCAATTCGCGGGTTTTGGTACATGTAATACTAAAGGAACTGGAAATTGTATTAGATGGTGCGAATTGCCAGAAACCGTACCTTGGTGTTTTTTTTTACCAAAAGAAATCCAATAAAACGTACGTAGCACCGGTTTTATCTGCATGACCTAAGCAATCCGCTCTATAGAGGTCGGCATGGAGGTGCTTATGATTTAGCAAATGCTTCAGTCAATTTCGGGAAATTTCGGTTGGAGATTGTTGACAACCTTTGGAGATTGCCCTACCCTTTTCTTTTGTAACAAATCGAATTTGAAAAACTCCGCAATAACTCAGCTGTGTCATGAACTCAAAGTGAATCAAGGAATCTAAAGGATGTACATTTATTTCAACGATACACCATGAGGCTAGGAGAGGCGACCGAAATACAATCAGATATCGATCATAGTCCTGGATTGAGTCCATGTTCACACATTTCCCAGCTGGTATTGTCATATGTCATTTGCCGCGAATTTCCGTCTTAATTTCCCACGTACGGCCTGCTTCCAGTCTGGCCTTGTAGCTCAGCTGGTAGAGCATCGGTGATCAGTTTCGAGGGTCGTAGCTATAGGTTCGAATCCCATCGGGATCAGATATTATTTCTGTTCAGTTCTACTCTCTTTCTAGGGCAAACGCTCAGAAGAACTTCATGCATGGGTATCTTTACAGCACTTTTATTTTTAATGTTCCCTCAATTTTTGTGCATTTCTCGAGTTATTGATACAAATAGATCTGAATAAAACAAGCAAAAGAAAACAAAATAACAACAACATCAAAAAAGTAAAACAACAACAGCAGTAAGGTTGAAATCAATAAGTTATTTGATTCATGTTACTGTACGCTTCTTTACAGTTGAAGACCGTTGCCACCCAAATCCATGTATGAACGGAGGAACCTGTACAGAATTAAATGAAGGCCACGAATGTACTTGCGTCCATGGTTACCGAGGCAAAAACTGTGAAGGTGAGTAGAAATAACAGTTAAGTACAAAATATCCATATATGGATATATCTGAATGATTTTCCGAAAAACCTGGCTGTAATAATTAGTCAGTTCAACGACATTCATGGATAAACTGGAGCGTAATTGCCCTATATCGTTACGACATAACGCCTTGTTTATAAGGGGGACAAAATCGTGAAGAACAATAACAATATGAACTAAGGGTGCGTTCGATTGACCTTATTCCAGAATAGAAATACACGGAATAACATCCCTAAATCGCTGTCACGCAGTTACTGTCCACTGTAAATTGAAACGATTCCTTGTTGTATCATAATAAAGGTACGAAGGAACGGTTTGGAATTTTAAATGTGCTGAAAAAAAGCATCCAAGTGTATTCCTATTCTGGAATAGGGTCAATCGAACTCACCCTAAATCTGCTCTGCTGAGGTTCGGATCGTTTGATTTCAAATTGGATAGTTTCCAGATATGATATGCATCGATACTTTTCCCACAATATTTACTGTGTTTGGTGACTTTTATCGCTTTCAGACGGTCTGTAGAATACATTTATTTCGCGACCATAATAAACAATAGATTGTTTTGATTTGATGTCATAATGATATTGGGCAATTGATGATCAACATTCCCATTGGTCAGCCTGTTTAAAGATTTTGTATCAGTCGCTGCGCTAATGATTCCACTTGAGGTTTGAACCGATTGTGTGTCGTCAAGTGTGTGTCAAAATAGTACAGACAACTCAAAACCATCTGCAATTAATTTGTATTTTATAGCAACTTAACCTGTCAAAGCGGGAAAGTCTTCGAGTTTTACATGCACTGTGTGTCTGTACTCTTATTGACAACGGCAAACCAACCAATCATATTGCGAGATTACTCTGAAGTGTTGTAAAAATATATTTTGTAGCGCGCAGTGGTAGCTGTTCAACAAATCCGTGTCAGAATGGTGGACAATGCGTCGAGACGGGGTCTGGATTTGAATGCATCTGTAGACCTGGACATACTGGTACTCTGTGTACAGGTAGAGAAAACACATAGACATACAATATAATAAATTCCAGCATTACATTATGAAATTATTAATCAAATTAAAAGTTGTCTAAATGACTCCAAATTACTGACAATTACTATTTCTATAATATCGCATGGTTTCCCTTAATGTCAAATATAAAATATAATTGTATTGGAAAGCCAACGTTTTCAAACACTGGTTAATGTTAGAGCACGTGTTTATAATCCGTTTATTTGTCAGGATCAGAAAACAAGTGTCTTGTCAACCCGTGCCTTAATGGTGGACGATGTCTGCAGAGAGTAAGTGGGACTGGATACGAGTGTGATTGTCCTTCAGGATATAGGGGAGCACTATGTGAAGGTACGTTTTGACAAACTATTACATTTACGTGTCCTTTACCAAAGTCAAGGATTGTTAAAGCAATTCCAAAAAAATATATATCTGCATTTTTTCTTGTTTAGCGAAATACTGCCATGCAATCATACTAGACGACATTCGAATTTATATAGCTGTTATATATAGTCATTATTGAAGCTAAACAATGGGGAGTTTGTAGGTCTTGCTAGACATTTTCAATTTTAATCCAACAAAAACAAATATAATATTTGAAAAGAGCACACCAAAGTTTACAAAATTGAAATTTTGAAGTAATAATTAGAGCGAAAGTTATGGGCGACGGCCGAAGTTGGCTTTTTTCTTAACGTATAGTGATGGTGTATAAAACATATGTACAAAAGTTAAATTTGTATAGGAAATACCACAGTTCGAGAAGAATTAATGAAAAATACCACGCATATTTGATGAAAGTGGCTGAATACCACGAGTGCCTAGCACGAGTGGTATTCAGCCACTTTCATCAAATACAAGTGGTATTTTTCATTAATTCTTCGAGAACTAAGTGGTAATTCCTATTAATAACACACCTACAAAAAATATGAGTTTCTTTATAGTAGCAAATCGCGCGTAACACAATCACAACCACAAATAATAAAATAGCACATGTGCAATTTTCTTTAATACCGTGCAATTAATTAATTGCACGGTATTAAGAAAAAATCCACAGTCAATCAGCCAATCAGAAACGAGTATTTTTTGTAGGTGTGTTATTAAGTAACATATCTACTTGGAACCATGAAATGGGATGTGAAAATCAGTCAATTCGTTCGAACTTGCCGGCACACTACATATAGGACATCAAGTTCACTTCAAACTCAAGATGATTTCTAGTATAGATAGTAACTCCAATTATTCTCTAGGTGTGACTTTAGGACTCAATGGTTATTGAAATGAGTTTATACAAAGATAATCTTCATGAGAATGATGGAATCTATATCTAATTGCAGATATGAGTCCCTGTCAACCGGACACCTGTCACAATGGAGGTTCATGTTTTGCATCTAACAACGGCTATAAATGTGTTTGTCGGCGAGGCTTTGGGGGCAGAAATTGTGACGGTAAAACCAGCTCATTTCCATAATACCCGTTAAGTTATATCAGCATTGACGTGTTGTACATTTAACTTCTAGTTCATCGCAGCTGCCAGGTTGACACGTGCAAGAACGGAGCAAGATGCATCGAGCATGAGAATGGGTTCAAGTGTGTTTGTCCCTCTGGCTATAGAGGACTATATTGTGAAGGTACAGTGAGAGAAAAGGGACTAGGAGCGAGGGACTAGGAGCGAGGTCACCCTGGATAAATATTATTGTTATATTATTATTATTATTATTATTATTATTATTATTACTATATCATGCTGCTATATATTGCATCTTAAAAATGAGTTTGCTGAACTGAAATCTTTAAATCATCTGTTTTTAAGAAATCCTACGTAATAGCTATATAATTTTGTTAACATTTCAGATGCTGAAAAGTGCCATCCAAACCCTTGTCTTCATAACGGAGAATGCGTTGAACTAGAAAGTGGCTTCAAATGTCGATGTCAGGGGCAGTTTAAAGGGACTCGTTGCCAAGGTGAAGCAGCAATACAAACTAGTTCACACGAAACTAATTAGAACGACGCTTAAGACTACCAAATACAATCGATGTATCTGACGTTTTACAGTTAAAATTGAACAGTTCGTAATTATTTCCACTGGTTCCAATTTTAGGTACTGAGGGTTGTATTAAGATTAGGTTCAAGGTTTTATGATGGGTCGTCTTAAGATTATGTTGAGGGTCTTATGGTGGTAAACACGGTCTAATATTGCGCGCAACATTGCTGGCAGCAAGTATTACAGTATTACAGTATTTCAGCGTGTGTCCACCCCTGCAACATGTTGCGTGCAGTGTTGCTGAAGAAGAATCGATTTCTACTTCAACAACATTGCGAGCAACAAATTATGTCATGTGAGTGCGCGCCGTAGTCAATTGCAAGAAATATTGCACGCAATGTTGCATCGTGTTTCCGCACCTTCAGTTTTGAAGGATATAAATAAAAGGAAGTAGAATATGCAAGTATGTTAGCAATGTCCTAAAAATTGTAAGTGAAACATTTTGATCCACAACACACATTCTTATTGCCTTGCTGTAAAAACGATTGTAGCTTGACACCACATTGAATACTTCGAACTTCCCTTAATAACTCTAACTAAATCAAGTCTCATCTTCTCAGAAAGATCAAGTCATTGGGATTCGACTATTATTAAATTATTCGCCGTTAAATACTCGCTCACTGCTACAACCTCCCACCAGTAAATTTTAATCGACTTGATACGTTTATCCAATGTAGATATTGACCTTTGTGCTGTAAACCCTTGCAAGAATGGCGGCCAATGTCTTAACTATAATGGAGGCTTCAAATGTATCTGTGTACAAGGCTTCAACGGAGATACTTGTCAAGGTAGTAGATTCATAATGCATAGTCAAACCTGTATCAAGCGGACACGCTTATTTTAAAGGGTTCTCGGATTAGCAATTGCTGGTTTTCAATCAATCCAAAGTTGGTGGGCATTGTGTTGGTAGCATACGTGAGAAGCTAATGAGGAATGCTTCGTCATTCAGTGGACACCAACATGGTCACTCTCTAAAGTACATCTATCAAATTATCCATTGAATAGCTGAACTAGTGTGTTCGCTCGATACAGGTTTAACTATATTACAAAGTACGGAGCCACCTATGGTTATGTCGATGACATACCTCGATGATGCGGTAATTTGAGGAAACTGACAATTCCTTTTTCTCTTCAGAGAAAAGTTCGTGTGAGCCCAACCCGTGTCATAATGGTGGACAGTGTATTCAGGACGCAAGCAATTTCCGATGCACATGTGGCAAGGGATACGTTGGCAAACGCTGCGAACGTAAGTCTCTATCCTGCAATTTTGCTGTGTATCATTTCATAGTAATTTTGGATAACACATTTTCATTTTTAGAAAATAATTTATTTCAATATTGTGTTGATGAATGAAAATAAGCTAAACTGTCTAACTTAACAATCGACTCTATTGGAATAGTCTGTAGTTCTAGTAGAGTGCACCCATGCCATGTGAGCATCCTTTTGGTACTTGCTTGCATTTTCTTCTCCGAAGACAACTGAAGCTTTTATTTAAACAATACAGCAGTTCCATCGAGGGCCTACAGGTGCTGTGATATGCCGGAGGAAGCTGGATTTATGCTCCGATAAACAAATATTTGTCCGAGAAATTAACTTTAGAGGACAAATGTGCAGTTTTAGAGGAGCGTCCAGTTCCCGAGGGCACATTCACAACATAGGCCCGAAATAAGAACTACTCTATTGTCTTTATTATTCTAAAATAAAATTTTCCTTAGCAAAGCATGTCGCGCTCGGGCATTATTCTCTGATAGTTGTCCTCGGCGGAGCGACACTATTGCGTCACGTGATCATAGTTTTGAGAGAAATGGAGAATTTATTGTTAATAAATCATAATGACATCCAGAAGTCAGCCATATGACACAAAACAGTAGAAGATAACTGCTTTGATCACGTTTCTCTACGACGTAAACATATTAATATTATATCAGCCAAAGCAGTTACATATTTTAAAAATATCAAACAGAATACCTGAATGAATCGAAACGTTCGCAGGAATGACCAGTACGACTTCATCAGTTTATCAAATATTCTAAAAAGTAAATACTAAGTGAATACTTACACGATTTGCACAACGATTTTAAAGTTCGCTCCCTTTTTCCCCCAAGAGATCGATAGCTGCCTTTCAAGTCCTTGTCATAATGGTGGCACGTGCAAAAACGTTGATGGTGGGTTCAGCTGTTCTTGTCCCTCAGATTATAGGGGGACATACTGTACTGGTAAGTCATCAAATTGAGAAACGCTAAACGCTTCCCCCCTCCCTAGGGGGTACTCAGGTATAAGAGTGATGGGGACGTGCGAAGGCCTTTTCGGGGTTTACAAAATAATTTAAAAAAATAATATGAAAATGTTGATATAACTTTTTTGCCAAATACTTTTTTAAATTATTTTACTTTTACCTTAATTATGAGAAGCATGAAAAGAAGGTCACGTTGGTCTTTATTAATTTTGGTTTCATTAGCACCTCCCAGTCTCTCCTCTACCTAAGTAACCCCCTCCTATCTGGGATCCTCTCTTGAAAAACCCGGCATGCGCAAGGCATTTATCTTGCTTTTATTAAGCGCTGAGGTTTTGTATTTATCTTTCTTCAAATATGGCTATCGAATCAAATTAGACTTTCTAAAAAATGTACAGACACTGAACTGGGCCTTCAATACTTAAGAGAGAGAATATTGAACGAACTAAACGAATAAACAAACACAACCCAAATTCATGATCATATTTGTTCTGTTCTACAGAGAGAGATCCGTGTCTACCAAACCCTTGTGTCAATAAGGGAAAATGTTTGTCGACGTCGGACGGGTTCGTTTGTCGATGTTCATTGGGTTTCAAGGGAGAGACATGTGCAGGTGATGTACTGTATATCGAAGTCTATAGTTTGTCTCAATCAAACTATTTATGACATTATAATCTCCGGTCTGTGGCAAATGTTGGAGGACTGGGTTCGAGTGATTTGATTGGCTGAATTAGTTACTCGTTTATCGAGGTGTTTGCCTTCAATGGAAGACTAGTGGAAATATCACTTGAATGGATCCAACGTTCTTTCTCCAACACATTGGATAGGCTATACAGTCTTTAAAATTGGAGATAATGTTGTCAAAATGTAAGAACTGCAATGCCAATGGTTGTAACACACGTACCCAGTCTTCTAATGAATTTTCCACATATTAATTATTATTAAATAAATATTTAATGTGGATGCCTAGATCACTATAAGTGCTTTTCATTAATTAAAGGTCCTAAAAGAAAATGTCATAAAATAAAAAAGAGATCAATATTTACACTAAAAACTATAAAGACTATGTCTGTCAATCTCTATCAAGTGAATCTAATCAAATGGTCTTTGCTTTCACCATCAAATATAATTAACATTTACTCGCAATGTGTTGCAGATGATGATCAATGCCAACCAAATCCTTGCAAAAATGGTGGAAGGTGTGCCAGTCGATATGTGGGTGAAGGATTTGATTGCGTATGCACCGAGGGGTTCAAAGGAGATACTTGCAAAGGTAGTCAATACGTGTAGTCTTTCTTTTCTTTTTTCTTTCATCTTTTTCTTTCTTTGCTTCTTACTTATCTGAGAATAATCAGTGACGTGATCTTGTGTTTATTGTTTATTATAACTTTTAGAAACAGATCCTTGCCATCCAAGCCCGTGCTCGAATCATGGCGTGTGCACAGAAATAGGAGGAGGTATCACGTGTAATTGTTCACAAGGATACAAGGGTTCGACATGTGAAGGTACAGTTCAAGGCTGTCTATTCAAATATATATAACAACACAACGGAGAGAGCTATACCTACAACTGATAGTATAATACTATTTGGTGTTGTTGCTTAAGCGATTTATACGACAGTACATTCGTACGCATCATTTCTGCATGCATTTTTAATTTATTGAGTGGACTACCTGTGGTAAGGGTTTTCCAATATGGCGGACACACTGCCAGAACAGCAGTAGTAGTAGAGTCGTTTTTAACTCGTGGATTGCGTAGCATCCACGAGTTATTGGGATGAGATGGGGAAAATGTCGGCTCCATAATTGTAAACTCGTTCCCAGGGTTCTCTCATTTCATACAAAACAATAATAATAATAAACGGCGGGCATTGCTGCCTCCAGTTCGGATTTCAATGGCATTGAACTCTAGAAATACCCTGAGAACCAATTAAGGTATCAGGGTACCCCCAAAAAACTTTCAAACCACCGGTTTTGATTTTGTTTTGACAATTAAAACAAATTGAATATTATCTATCATCTCCAAAAAACAGAATCTAAAAATATTTTTTTTCCTAAAAAGTTAGAATCAAAAAACGAATTTTGGATTTCATTTGATGCAAAAAGATGTTGACAAGCAAGCTGTCAACAGTACTCACGCAACAGACTTTCCACAAAGATTCAGATATGAAGAAAGTATCCAAAAATCACTCAAAACATCCTTGAATAACGTTGCTAAACCACTCACGGTCAAAGAGCTCGTATTTTCCGCCAGCAGTAACTTTGTTTTCCTGTCACGTTGAGTTACGTCGTTACGAACTGTAAGGCGATATTCTTATGAATGTCATTCATATATGTCATCAGGTATTGGATCACATATTTGTGGTGGATTATCGACGCTTGTGTAGATAAAGGCGCCACTTGACTTGAAAACTCTTTTGCCTTTTATTTCGGAAACAAAATAGCCATGAATCAAGCGCACATTTTGAGTTCCGGGTCAAAGGGATTTTATCCGATTTAGCTGAAATTTGACAGACACTTTGTCAGATAAATATTCTTCCAAATTATATCTCCGAATGTTAATATTCAATTTCCTTCGAGTTATAAGTTATAAGTTACAAGCTATAACTTGTTTTGTAAAGTGTGTTCCAGTTTTTGCAGAGCTCGAAGTTTAGGATCGCATAAAAACGCAACGGATTAATTTATCAATATAAACGGACACATCTTTTTTGTAAGCTATATCTCATGAGCTTACAAAGGTATTAGTCGAGGATTTCCGATAAATTGCGGCTGTATGGGACCTCGGCGATTATAGTGATGTGAAAATCTGAACTTTTTTACCTATTTCAAATATACTGTTTTTATTCTAAAAACTAATTGTTTTATTGAATTCTGCATTTATTCAGCTTTCAGAAAATGTATACTTTATAGAGGTTTTAACGTAACGAGTACGCGCTAGAGCGTGTTGCGTGCATGATGGTCGTTTGGGGTACCCTGATACCTTTTAAAACTGTGTCGCCAGTGTCCCAGATAATCTACAACAAACCAATTTGCAAGCGACAAATACTCAGTGCTGTGTCATGTAGCTGTGCCGAGTGAAGAAAGCCAAGTTTACAACTAAGCATTCAGCCAGGTCATTCAGGGTGCCATGACATGAATCACATGGCAGTTTTCGGCTTTGTCGTCTTCGAAGGAGTAGGATCGAGAAGATAAATATCGGAGTTCAGTTTATTAGTGGGACAAACTAAGTACTAAGCCGTTTTTGGCCGACGCCTTCACTGAAGCGAATTATAGGGAACTCATTAATCACACATTTTTCAGTAAGTTTCAGTTGCGATCGCTTTCAAAACACTTTTAATATTTCGAAGTCTAGATGAAAATTAGACCCAACACAGATGTTAATCAGTCATTGAACTTTACTTCTTGAATACATTTTACTTAATGTTCAAATATTTTCGCTCTAAGAACGAATTGTAAAACATACGGCATTGATCACGAAATATAACAAAGACGACATGCAGTGCTGGTTTATACATGCGATAACATGCCCTCACGTCTTCTTCAAGGCGTCCCTCGTCAGTCACAAACATCGGTATCGGCTTGAAAGATGGAAATCCACGAGTTCACCAATGGATGTCTTTGATTGTATGAGTGAGAAGTACGGTTCGTGCCATGTGGTTCACCGTGTCGTGTCCAAGTTAAGCATTCTGATTGGTTGAACAATGAATTTGAGCGCTGTGATTGGTTGAATAGAATGTCTTCGATTCCGTACCGTCACAGTAACTTCGTGCTATAGGTTTCCCACTCATACGAGTCTATGCAGAAGATAATGAATAGTTAAAAGGATATTTAAGGAAATAAATATACGTTCAACAATATTTCTCATTGGTTTAAAATTGAGGGGAACTAAAGGAAATTATATTTTTACTCTATTATAATAATGATAATAGTCCAAACGGTCGATATGTAGCAGCAAATGTAATATTAATTTCAAGACAAGAACGACAGTTTTGAGTTTAGATATGTTTCGACGTTACAAACGTCATCTTCAGTAAGACTAAGTGACACTGTGGTTTCTACATATATATAACTATGAATACATGTGGGAATGTTATAATTTACAAAGAAAACAAAAGACAGAACGAATTAAATATTTAAGTTAAATTCACGTGTGCAAATTTATATGAAGCCGAGTCTAAAATAGTAAAGCAATCTTTTGTGCAGTTGTCACGGCATATTGCCGGCATAGTGTCACTTAGTCTTACTGAAGATGACGTTTGTAACGTCGAAACATGTCTAAACTCAAAACTGTCGTTCTTGTCTTGAAATTAATAATAATAATAATTTATTTCTTCAATAAAAAGAGAGAGTGCATTCCACAATATCTCAATGCTCTTTACAAAAATAAAGAAGTAATACAGTAAATAAAATAAAATAGGATAGTAATAATAATAACAATAATTAAGATAAAATCTCGTTACAATTATTATTATAGAACTGGACAAGTGTCACCCAAACCCTTGTCGTCATGGAGGAACTTGTGAAGAGGTTGTTGGAGGACATGGTTTTGTATGTCAATGTTCACAAAGTTACAAAGGCGTCAATTGCGAAGGTACATTATAATCAAAACTGATGAACTAGTGAGATGCGTGTTTCTCTAACGAAAAATCGAAGGCTCTGGTAAGAGACAAACCGGAACTGACCCAGATTCCAGATCGTCAGATATGCGCATGCTCAATATTTTCTAACTTCCGGTGACAAAATGGCGGACTTCAGCGAAGTTCTCCTCGATGCTCTAACAAAACTTCATTTTAATAGTAATATTTTAATATTATATTTATTTATGTCAAGAAAGAAGTAGCCCTAGAACCACTCGGATATGTGAATACAAACAAACATATCATTTGATATCAAAAGTCTTATTGCTTTTTAAAAACTGATAAAAAGCATTTGTTATTTTAGCCAAAGATCGCTGTCATCCAAACCCCTGCTTACATGATGGCTATTGCTTAGAGATTAATAATGATGTGGGGTTCCTGTGTAATTGCTCCAGTGGATTCAGAGGTTCGCACTGCCAAGGTATTCTACCCTTTTTATTACCTTAATTTTTTTTGTCCGGAGTTACACTGATCACGTACTTTAGTATACAGTCAATGTCATTAACGTTGTCCAGCTATTAAACAAGAGATTAACGCTACAATAAATGTCCCGTGTCTCACTCTATATTCGTTTTGCGCGCGTGGAATTTTATTTTCAAAAGCATAAATCACCTCTGCCTGTGAAACACGGGCATTGTTAACATTCTGTTTTCACACTGAGATGTCGATGTTTGCTTTTGAAATTAGAATTCCATGCATGCAAAACGAATATATTATGAGAAACGTGACATTTATTGTACTGTTAATCTCTTTTTAGCTGGACAACGTTAATGATATTGACTGTATATATAGAGTACAAACCATATGTCCGTGAAACAGTACTAACTAATTAGTACTAAATAGCACTGATGAAACAATAGAAAACAATGGAGATAACACTATTTAGTACTATTTAGTAATAGTACTGTTTCACGGACATATGGTTTGCACTCTACATGTATACATTCATTTGCAAAAATTCTGGCCGCTACGAAATATCAATATATCAATATATCGGTTGCATTATGGGTAATTAAATAATAGCAAATTCCCCTTAAAGCGGGTTAACGCCAGAAAAGTTGGTATAAATATTTAGTATAATGTTTATTTTAGTCTTACGTTTGTTGTTTGTAAATTTTGCTTCATTTAATAAGTTAGGAAACTCAAAATAGTATTATTTAATTATCCATAATGCACCCGATATATTGATATATTATATCGTGGCGGCCAGAAATTTTGCAAATGACTGCATGTTTTACCAGGACTATTGTTATACAAAAAGGATCCATGCGCGTGACTGGCATGCACTCCTGGTAGCATAAATTCATCATAGAACAATAATTACTGAGTAACTTTTTTTGTTGGTTTGTTTTGTATTTCAGATCAAGATCCTTGCCACCCTAACCCGTGTCAGAACTCTGGTAGTTGTTTGCATACATACATGTTTTACCAGGACTATTGTTATACAAAAAGGATCCATGCGCGTGACTGGCATGCAGTCCTGGTAGCATAAATTCATCATGAACAATAATTACTGAGTTACATTTTTTGTTGGTTTGTTTTGTATTTCAGATCAAGATCCTTGCCACCCTAACCCGTGTCAGAACTCTGGTAGTTGTTTGCATACATACGATGGTGGATTGGCTTGTAATTGTAGTATTGGATTCAAAGGACAGCGCTGTCAGGGTATGTTCATGCAAGGAATAACAGTTCAAACTTGTTAGGCAAATGTAACAAAGTAAAGGCAAGAGTATTTTGACAAACTTTTTGCGTTGCAAGCTCTGTTAGTAGTAATAGAGGTTTGTTCAAAACACCACCCAAGTTGAGCCCACGGTCCAAAGAAAAGGAAGGGTTAAAAACGAGTCAGCAGTAACGGGGATTTTGAGCCCATGGTCAACACCGCCATTTTGTTTTTGGGTCAGCGGTTTTACCCCTTTCTTTGGACCGTATAGGCTCAACTTGGGTGGAGTTTTGAACTAACCCATATTACTACTTGTGCACTTGGGTTGCAATACATGCAACAACGCCTGGCAGCTTGCAACGCAACGATTTTATCGTTAATACTCACATTTGTGTAATTGTTCATTTTCGCATTCTCTAACGTTTTCTATCAATGGAATTTCCAGAGAAAGACTTGTGCAAACCAAATCCATGTCGTTTTGGTGACAAATGCAAGCAAACAGGAGCAGACAGCTATCAGTGTGTAAAGAACGTGTGCGACCCGAACCCCTGTCAACACGGAGGAAGGTGTATTGAAGTAAACGACGATGACTTCCAGTGCGCATGCTCAAAGAATTACGCTGGCAAAACTTGTGATTGTAAGTTCTATAGAAGCCGGTCTGTGGCAAATGTTGGAACACTGAGTTCGAGTGTTTTGATTGGCTGAATTAGTTAGAAGTTTTTCGAGGCGTTTGTCCTCGATGAAAGACTAGTGGAAATATCACTTGCATGGATACAACGTTCTTTCTCCAGCATATTGGATATAGGCTATACAGTTTTTAAATAGGATCAATATACTATTGTCAAATTTTAAGAACTGCAACCTCTTTTTTAACAGCTGTATTGATAATAAATATACTGAAAACAGACCGATATATATACAGCCTTTCGATGTCAAAAAAAATTATGTCGCAGTAAAATATAAATCATATTATCATTCATTTCTACCAAGTATATCAGTATATCACTATATCACTATATACCCGAAGATTTATACTATCAAATGCCATGTGAAAATAATGTTTGTGTGTAGCTTGTATTGTATTCATGGCTCTCCAATCCATTCTTGTACAGTCAACCATCTTGAAATGCGTGTACGGGTAGCGTGCGGGCATGCGGGACTCACGCTGGTATATAGTGATATAGTGATATAGTGATATAGTGATATACTTGGTCGCGACATAATTTTTGCAGAAAGGCTGTGTACTAATATATATACATATATCAGGGTAGCTATCAATGTAAAGGGTTACACGTGACACGTGATTTGGCTAAAACCGTGTTTCGTGAATTTGCAAGAAAGACGTGCGTGAAATGCTTAAGTGATTATTTTGATTCGTGAATTTACGAAAAAATGGCACGTGAAGCGTGATCACAACCCCACCCCTTGCTAGCCTGATATATACTAATAATATCTCATTGGTTATAAAACTCGTACGCAGTCTTCCATTGTATTTGCCACAGACAGGAGAAGACATAATAATATATTTTTGTATGATTTTTTTTATGTACCTTTCAAGTGTCAATTTAAAAATTGTAATCACCATTTTCCTGTGCTGCTTAGTATCATCAGAAAATGGAGATGGTCGTCAGCACGTACCAGCAAAGGAAAGCTCAACGTTAGGTTAGTAACGCCTTGGAATTTAAACACGAGGACGCACTAGGAAAAGGCATCGCTCCGCCCACAATGTTTTGAATAATAATGCGATTGGTTTCATCTATTTTGATAGATCCTTGTCTTTCCGGTCCTTGTCAAAATGGCGGTGTTTGTAAGGTACACGACAATAGCCGGTTCGTCTGTAAGTGTAGCGATGGCTTTACAGGCTTTCGATGTCAAACAAGTAAGTAATTTATAGATGTGGTTAGACTGAGTAAAACCTCTGGAATCTACGGTCTACATATTATAAAATATAAATCATATTATCATTCAACTCATTTTTATCCGCAGTTCTGATTGGCTGAAATACCTGCAAATAACTGCGTACAAATAACGGTCTGAGCATGCGTAGTGAATATTAAGCAATGTTCGCTGCAAATAACGGTCTGAGCATGCGCACTATTGCTCATATGGCAGCTCGTTTTCCCGAGCTGTCAGAAGAAGAGATTGACAATATTTTTAATAGCTCTAAAAACAAGCATAAAAAGAGAAAAGCAACTAATGAGTCGAATGATAAAACAATTATATTATTGAACTCGGTTATCGCAAAATATCGTTGTACGTTTGTCAGTGTTTCGCTATCTGCCGCGGACGGCATTGGCAAATAACTGATAGCTCGCCACTGACAAATTACGATATTTTGCTCAACCTCGTCCAATAATTGCTTATTATTATGGTCTTCCTGAGTTTTGCAAAAGCTAATTTCAATTTGCATGTGTTTCCTTCAGAACCTATAAAGCCAGCGATTGTCAAAGCAAAAGGTAAGATATCTGTACATTATGCTTTAGTATAAAGCCTCGTCTACACGAGCAACTTTTCCTTGACGAGTTTTGTTGACCGTCTACACGATCAATGAAACTTGTCAAAGATACTTGTCAAGGATAACTTGCCTGTGTAGACGCGGCTTAACTACACGTTATGTAAACGTAAAATGATACTGTACCATTAATTAATAGCGCAATATTACGAATTGATATTACTGTACTATTGTTTGGTTTCTAGACGATTACTGCTCTCCTTCTCCCTGTAAAAACCATGGTGTATGCGTCCAAGAAGACCAAGGATATAGCTGTGTCTGCAAGTCTGGCTTTACTGGTTTCCATTGTCAAGGTTAGACTTGAGCTTACTACATACATTTATCATCCCACTAAAGTTAGTTAGCCAATCAGAAACGAGATTTACTGTCCTATTGTCCCACGATATCAGGACAGTGTCTTGATATCCCACGATATCACGGACAGTTTGTTAAAATGTGCTTCTAAATAAGTATCAATTGCATTTTTATATTAATTCTGGTCATTGGAAGGGAACTTTATTAATACTTAAGTTATAAATATTAAAAAAACTGTGATTGCTGTATTCAGTGGACCCTTGTGAATCCAATCCATGCAGCAACAATGGCAAGTGCGTCAGTGATACTAAATCAGCAGTGGGCTACAAGTGTAGATGCCTGCACGGTTTTGTTGGCACACTTTGTGATGGTATGTCTAAATCATATGTTTACTTAGTAATCTCCGCTGCACTCAAACACAACTCTGGCTTTGCCCATTTGCGCAACAACGAGTTGCAGATGGCTTTGATCAGTTGTCTGTACTCTTTAAGGGCCGTTTACACGGGCGATTTTATCGGCGATTTTGTCAGCGATTCAGTATCGGCGATTTTATTGCAACCACAAATCGCCCGTGTAAACTACCGGCGACTTAGCGGCGATAAAATTGCAGGCAAATGGCTGCAATTTCGAACATGCTCGAAATTTTGGGCAACTCGCGGCGACAAAATCGCCGATAAAATCGCCCGGGTAAACGGCCCTTTATATTGACACACAAGTGACGTCATAAAATGTTCAAAACTCAAGTGGGATCACGAGCGCTGCAAGTTGTTAAATAAATATTTGGAATATACACCCATTTGATTCTATTAATATCGAATTTGCGCTTCGTTTTATTTGATTTTAATACTATTGTTCTCTCGTGTCATCCATAAGTCTTTCGCAGAAGAAGAATATCATTTAAATGATAAATATTTTAAATCGCCATTAATATTAGTATCATATTTCATATAACTTTATTCACCTTTACCTAACCGAGTCGGTGGGAGAATGGTTTGCTATGAAATATATATATTCTGACCGGAAATGATATTCCGGGGCATTATAAGCTCTAGAGTACATTCAATATAGCGGAACTGTCCATCCAAACAACCCATAGATGCTTTGCGGTCACGATTCGAACCCAGTCTCCCACTCGCTGTAATACTATTTACCATTTGCCTGTAATTAAAATAAATAATAATAATAATAATAATAATAATAATAGTAATAATACAAAATACAATTTATATAACGTTTTACTATTATTATTATTATTTTCTATAATAAGTTTAATTAGCTTGTGATTACCGTTGATGTATTTTATGTTTGTTTTCATGCAGTAAACTATTGCTTACCCAATCCATGTCACAATGACGGTGTGTGTATATCAATACCTAACAAGGGCTATCAATGCAAGTGTCGCGATGGATTTGCCGGCGATCGATGTGAACGTAAGAAAATAATAATAATAACTTTATTTATTTAATCAGGAAAAACACTTGACAGTTACCAAATTGTGGCCCTTCTAAAGATACAATACACTTTTTTTTAAACATTTTTTCTATCGTAGTAGCAAATAAAAACGGGGTCTGTTTTTTCGTTTCATAGGCAAGGAAAACTTGTTCGTATAGATGGAGAAAAATGGTCAATGTTTCATTGACAAGGAAAAATCGTCAAGGCCGAAATTTGCTCGTGTAAACGACAACAAGGAAAATGTGGCAAGGAATATTGATGAGTTCAGTTCCTAGTCTTTTCGCACGCTCATTTATCTCACAGACGCCATTTTGTTTTTTTCTCAGTCGACAGGAGACTGGAATCATTTTTTTTTGCTCCGACACCGACACTTGTCCGACACGAGCGAGGAAACCTTGTCAATAGAAAATTGTCAAATAAAACTTGTTGACGGTCTACACGATCAATGAAACTTGTCAAAGATACTTGTCAAAGAAAACTTGCTCGTGTAGATTCGGCTGTTCCTCCAGTCTAAAACGTTTGTTGAAATGACATGCTAATGAAATGTTGTCCTATTTTTAATAGTAAATAAATGGAATAATTATCGGTATCTAGGTATCTATTTCAGAGATCCTATGAATATTCCTTCGGCATGGCTGCTACAAGTTACTGCATTTATTTCTGCTTGAGTAATCTACTTTGTGTTTTATGTCAACACAACGATAATTATTCCTTTTTCAGATTACTATTTTACATAGCACAACGTTTCTGAAAACAGGTGTATATAAATATTACAACATGTCTTTTGTTAACAGGCAGCCCTTGTTCTCCAAACCCTTGTAAAAATGGTGGCTCCTGCTTGGTTTTCTACACCGTGTACTTGTGCAAATGTCCTGCAGACTTTAGAGGAACCCAGTGTGAAGGTAACTTGTGGAATTGTCTAATAGTAATGTCGATTGTTGAGGATATTGGGAGGAGTTGGACTTAATAGGTGTTTTATTTTATTATCAGTCACACTCGCTGAAAAATTTGTCTCAAATGATATTGCTGGTGTAAAGAAAGCAGAAACAAGCCGACCAGCGATTGTAGTTCAACACAACACAAAAGGTAACGTGGTCAATCGTCTAAACATTCCATTCATCTTGTCCGTTCATCTATTCACCCATTTAACTGGCCGTCTCTCTAAAAACCTCTCAGTCGTTTTCGCTTCTAAAATAAATATCTCCCAAACTCTAGCTAATGAAAGACTATATCAAGGTTAAAACTAAAACGGGTTTGGTTTGCTTCAAAATATGTTTATTTTATTTTATTTTATTTTTTGAAATGATTCCGTCTGAGAGCTGGTCAAGAGGTCAAATTTGCATGCAATTATGCACTTCTTTACGGCGCTGTACAAACTTCGTCTCGTATTATCCAGCGAAACTTTTTATATCATGTTGTAGATAAATGTATCTAGTTTGTCTAGAGATAAAGCGTTATTAATCGGTTCAGCCGTTTATGAGAAAATTAGTTGATAATTAACCCCACTAAGATCTAACTGAACGGCGGCTCAAAATTACCCAACTTTACTCGATTATTTTGCAAAAGTGGTACCTCGCTGGACTCTCTCATTGATATAATCGGATTGAACATCATTTCATTTACACAAATCTGTAAAAACCTGTGTACGTTTTGGATATTTCAAAAGTTACGACAATTTCAGTTGGTGCATGTTAGACGATTTACGAATATTAATTGGGTGCAATATCTCAGATATCTTATCCATATGAAGTTGAAAACAGCTTACCTCCTTCCTAAATCACTCATGTTTCCCATTTTACCCATGCTAGACTTCATTCCAGGTCAACATTTCCAAATACAGCGATTTAGGAAGGAGGTTAGCTATTTTCAACTTCATATGGATAAGATATTGCACCTAATCAATATTCGTAAATCGTCTAACATGCACCAACTGAAATTGTCGTAACTTTTGATATCCAAAACGTACACAGGTTTTTACAGATTTGTGTAAATGAAATGATGTTCAATCCGATTATATCAATGAGAGAGTCCAGCGAGGTACCACTTTTGCAAAATAATCGAGTAAAGTTGGGTAATTTTGAGCCGCCGTTCAGTTAGATCTTAGTGGGGTTAATTATCAACTAATTTTCTCATAACGGCTGAACCGATTGAATAACGCTTTACCTCTAGACAAACTAGATACATTTATCTACAATATGATATAAAATGTTTCGCTGGATAATGCGAGACGAAGTTTGTACAGCGCCGTAAAAAAGTGCATAATTTCATGCAAATTTGACCTCTTGACCAGCTCTCAGACGGAATCATTTCAAAAAATAAAATAAAATAAAATAAACATATTTTGAAGCAAACCGAACCCGTTTTAGCTTTAACCTTGATATAGTCTTTCATTAGCTAGAGTTTGGGAGATATTTATTTTAGAAGCGAAAACGCGACTGAGAGGTTTTTAGAGAGACGGCCAGTAATTTTCATTCTTTCATTCATTCATTCATGCATTCATTCATTCATTCGTTCAAACAAATCCAACCTATCCGTCCAAACATTCGTTCCATCTATCATTTCATATATTCACTTTTCATTTATTCGTCCGTTCATGCATTTTTTCATTATTTTTTCAAACATACGATCTATCCGTTCAAACATTCCATCCAATCTCGTCATTTCATCTATTCACTTGTCATTTATTCATTCATTCATTCATCTATTCGATAATATATTTACTCATTCATTCATTCATTTATTCATTCATTCATTTATATAAACTGACGTTGACTGTGACATTGACTGACATGATATGTTTACACTGACTAGCATCAAGGTGCAAACCCAGCCCTTGTAAAAACAAAGCTGTTTGTCTTGACACCATTGACGGGGGATACGAATGCTTTTGCCGTGATGACTTCTCTGGGCCAAAATGCGAAGGTTTGACATGACTGACTTACGACACTACAAGTAACAATCCATGTGACTTAGGGCGCGTTTTTTGTCATGATTCTGGAATGACAATACTTAGAATCTCAATGAATAGCATTTTTTCACTCCCAATATATTGCAGATTACGCGGAATTAATCTATTCTAAGCATTCTACACTATACAATTCCGCGCATTCTGCAGGATTGGAAACGAAAAAATATGCTAATCATTGACATTCTAAGTATTCTCATTCCAGAATCGTGACAAAAAAACTTGCGGGAGAGATTGGGAAGGGAGAGATTGGGACTGGAGAAATTGGGACGGGAGATATTGGGACGGGATAGATTGGGACGGGAGAGATTGGGACGGGAGAGATTGGGACGGGACAGATTGGAACGGGAGAGATTGGGACGGGAGAGATTGGGACGGGAGAGATTGGAACGGGAGAGATTGGGACGGGAGAGATTGGGACGTGAAAGGTTTTTCATATCGATGTCGTTCAACAACTTTGAGCCAAGCGACATAACACTTCAAAATTGAAAAACGTTTCTTCAACCATTGCAATTTTTACCACAATTATTCATTACATTGGTTGAAAGAAAAGGGTTTTATTTGACATATCTACACCACCTAACAAGAGAAGTACTGTACATAACACTTTTTAATAGAGATTGAGAATATGTGTAAATATTCTAGCTTGATGTAAATAACATCTCCTAGTCTTTTAAAATAATTAAAATTAAAATAATTATTAAAATAATTAATAATAACAGGAGCCCATAAGTAGGAGCCTCCATCTGGGATGTATTCGTGAGACGACCTGTGACCGGATCAGGCTATTTTTAGAACACCAGTTTTGCCGCGAAATTTTAACACCAGGGATTTTTGATTTCGGCTTTGTTACGGAGTTTCTAGCTTTTGGCTTGGTAGGTTTACTATTTGATGTTTTTTTAGTTCCTTGAGAAACAGAACACGAACTTGAAGACTCTTGGTCACTTTCCGATGAAGTTCTAAACTCTGCAAAAGAGTCACTATAACTATCACTGTCATTTTCGCTCTCTTCACTTTCAGTTTCTTCAATTTCGCCAATTTCTTCGTCCGCCACTTTGTTCATATATCACAAATAAACACAAATCATCTACCTCATTGATGCTGATTGGCTCTGTTTAATTCCCATGGGGGATTCCTATTGATTGATGATAGTAGTTCGCGGGAAAAGGTGTTCTAAAAATAGCCTGATCCGGTCACAGGTCGTCTCACAAACCCAGTACGGTAGATGGAGGCTCCTACTTATGGGCTCCTGATAATAATTAATAATTAATAATTAATCAATAATTATTAAAATAATTAATGTCATTTCTACGCACTAAAGTACGCTTATTCTGCAGATGTTGGTGAGTACACGTACTCCTCAGCCCCGAAGTTCTTCCCTGGAAAAGGAGGTAAATAAAAAGTTCAAATGAGTTGTCAGTCCGGTTCATTACCATTTTTGATAATATTTTGTAAACACAGTACAACCAATCAGAGACGAAGATTAATTAGTTGTCATGATAATTGTCAATCAACGGTCTTTCTCCCCACGTTGTTACTCAACATGGTTTCTCGAGGAGGTCAAAGTCATTCATCCCGTTAAACAAAACCACCAAACTATCAACTAAATATAATTTCACCATAAGAACAACTACAGAGGGCGTGAGCTAGGAATGAAGTTATGGTTCAATGATAGCCGGCTACTTGTCCATAAATAACTAAAATTAAACAATGCTTCTTTGATTGTTTCAGGGTAATATGACTGCGCTCTACCCTAAAATATTAGAACATAAAATGCCAATAACAACGCAATTTATATATTTATTTCGTGACACTGGTTGTAAAACAAAGTACACACCAGGCGAAGATTTAGTCTGTGATTACTTCATCATATGTCCGATGGCTTATTCTATTCACTGCCTCTCCATGACGAACTCTTTGATACAGAGAAGAAGACATCCCAGGATACAGGAACCGCTTGCAGCTGTTAAATTTGCAAGTTTCACAAAGGAATTCAGAGTGTATGTCGCTCCTAAGAACTATTGACAGGCAAATAATAACTTACATATCTTCCATGTTCTTTCTCTTTGAATGGACTTCCTTGCGGAGAGAAGCTGCACAAACACTGCATTACCTCTCATGATTCACGTCTCTGACACAAGTCAAATTTCAAGGAAGATGCCCCTCAACATCTCGACATGCCCCACAACGAAACCAACAGAAATCAACAGTTAAACTCAAATACATTCCAACTAAGTATCCAAAAACATCATAAAAAATATCAGACACGACATCGATTGTTGAGGAATCGTCGATGCTCCTCCATCCTTAGCAAACCTCGATGAGGCAAAGAGTCATGATTTCGAATCGCTGGGCACCTCCTCAGGCCACTTAAGGCCAGGAGTTTTCGGCCGTACACATGAAATTCGGATGTACACTTGAAATTGACCTTAATCAGAGTTACATATAAGCAAATGGAACGATTTTATGCCTTTTGACATATTTCGTCGAACTTAATATTTTGGTGATATTTTTGTGATATGGGATGTGTCACGTGACATGTTACGTCATAAATCACCTTTTACAAAATGGGCCAATGGGGACAAAAGGAACTCAATATGTTTTTGCAGTTTTAGTGTTGCCTTAATGTGTTCTTTAAATATCTGCCCTAATCGCTGGGCTATCATTCGTTTTTTAGGAGATAAAGGCTAAAATGTGAAGTCACGTGACCTATTTTGCATATTATCTCCTAAAATACGAATGATGGCCCAGCTGTTAAGGCTGATCGTTAAAGAACACATTAAGGCAACACTAAAACTGCAAAAATATCCTTAGTTCCTTTTGTCCCCATTGGCCCATTTAAAAAAAGGTGATTTATGACGTAACATGTCACGTGACAAGTACCAAACCACCAAAATACCACCAAAATGTTAAGTTCGACGAAATATGTCATATCGCATAAAATTGTTTCATTTGCTTATATGTAACTCTATTAAGGCAATTTCAAGTGAATAGCGGCTACTCCTGGCCTTAAGTGGCCTGAGTCGACTTTTTGGCAGGCCCCCGTACAAAACCAACTGAAAATGACGACTAAACTACTCTAATTTACCTCTATGTGGGCGAAATTGTAAACAAAGTGGGCAAAGTTACTTTAAAATACGTTTTTGTCAGTAAACCTGGCAGAAATAAACAAGAGAAAATCCACAAAGACGATCTAAAACTTCGATAATTCGCAAAATTCGCAGTGTCTCAAGCAGGCTTCAACAATATTCAACGTCTTTGTTTATACAATAGCATCTAAACGCGCAAAGATTCATGGGTAGGACCTTTTTACGGGGGAATAGGGACTAAAGAAAATAGGGAGCGAGACAGCGCTTCGGCCGCCATCTTGTTACGTCATGCATATTTCCAAAAGTGGTAATGAACCGGACAGGTTGTGATAAAATATGTGAAGTCAGGCATAATGTACATAAAAACGGTGAAACGAGAGTTTTTTACGGAAGAAGATTTTAGTCAATAAACCGAAACGTTCAGTTTTAAGATTTTTAAGTTTTTTAGTCAGCGACAACGCTCGTTTTCTCGTTTTGACAATAATAATATTAGTGGGGTTAAATAATGCTTCAACCACACATCGATTGGCTGATAAAATAAAGCAACTTGTGAAGAGCCATGGCTTGATATCAATCAGCTGTTAAAAGTCCTTGAATCTCATTATTTACTCTGGGGAAAAACTGCTCCCCATGTGTCCAATCAAGCAGAGAGTATTCTATTGAAAATGATGATAAAAATTCCGCACGAGACCGGAAATGACGTCAATACTGAAATCAACAATTATTTCCCATTCTAGAGGAATGCAAGCACTGTGACCGATACGCGCATTGTGTTGGTGGGCATTGTATTTGTAGGAATGGATATGTTGGCGACGGCTTGGATTGCTGGGGTAAGTAATGAGTAATAATTTATTCAGTGTTTCAATGTTTTAAAAACCACGTAACTTAATCAACATTTCGTAGTTATTAATTTTCGCGGAGAATTGTGGGACTTTTCTCGGCGACGCCATTGCTGTCTATATACTTTAAAACGTAGGGAAACAAAATAATGTTAACATTGTTGTTTGCGGCCAAACGCACTTACTATTCATTATAATTAAGTAATTGTTTTATGCATAATAATTAATTTATTAATTTAATAATTTATGTATTAAAAAACTGCAGAAGAAAGACTGGAAGATCGACAATGGACCTGTGATGTTAATCCTTGCCAAAATGGAGGCACTTGCAAACCAGGCATTGCCAAGTGTGTTTGCAGACTCGGATATATCGGAAAATACTGCGAAGGTACTTCTTTATTTACTACATTACTATTGTGATGCCAATACACAACTTCATGGTTCTGTTGAGTAGCCACGAACAATAGTACCAAGTCGAGGTTGTCATTGATGTTTTCATACATCTACAACCTCGTCCCCAGGGCCCTAACTTCGATATTTTCAAAATGGCGGACGCTCGAGAGAAGATCCTGGTGTTGGCTTGTCACGTGTCTCCAAGTGGCTTATTCTACTGATAGTTAGTTACAATTACATTAACTTTGTAAAGTCTGTAGAGCGAGAACTCGTGCAACGTTAACCAAGCTATAGTAAGCCTTTTCCAAACATTATGCAACGCGACATGAAGCCATAGAGTAACTTGTCTTTCACACAGGCTCTGATGTCCTCGATTTTTATTTTGCAATGTAAACTGACTAAAAATAAAACTCGGATAGTGGAATCGAATTTCCATAAATTCATCCACTGGCTGTTGTTGAGAGGTTTTGTGGCCAGGAAAAAATATATGGTCGTTATAGAGAGGTGACAATTGTAGTAAGGTGGCGGTTAGAATTAGTTCTAATTATTATTTTTGTTTTTCTTATTCAGAGTTGTGCTTTCCATCGATCCATCTAAGCTTTGATCCTGATAAAGTGGAAGGCAGGATGCTATTGGATGATTCAGGCAACAACAACAATGCGATTATGACGAATGGCGCACAAATAGTTCCGCACAGTGGGAAATGCTACAATGCCGTTGACTTGCTTGGTAAGTATTTGATAGTACCGGACGATTGGTAAGCTGATTGGGACACCATCATGGAACTACTACGCTGACTAGATTTAAACACGAAGTTCCGGTATAAAAGTACGCTGCCCACAATCTTTGTTAATCACATATTCATGTGCATGTTGTAATTTCAATCGTTACCAGCAATATGAGTCAAGATGGCCGACGCGCATACTCATTAACAACAAATTATCGCTCAAAATGGCGGCCAAATATTACAGAGAATGTATGGGGAATAATGATAAATCATGCAATATATACCTATTCCAAAAATCGTTGTCCCCGCCGAAAGCAAAAAGCACGAAGCTGACGACCGCAAAGGGCATTGGGACTTTCTACTTCTTCATTTATACATCCGTAGACATTTTGACAACATGCATTTTCAAATGGCCGAATAGTTCCAAATGATTGCTATTCAACGCTCGTAGGGATAACTTCTCAAGTACCACGGATAAATAAAATTAATTAGGAGATTCCCAAAGTCCTTTGCGGTCGGCAGCTTCTTGCTCGTTGCTTTCGGCCCGGACAACGATATTTGGAATAGGTGTATATGAAAAGCGTGAAAGTACACAGTTTCGGTCGCTCGAATTATAAACATTATTATTATTAATTATAACCATATCATTGCTTACCCCACTTTCTAACAAAAAATGAAGTGAATTCTTTTTCAACAAAATGGTTCCTTTGAACGATTTCTGTAGACTTATAAAATCATGATATTTCCACTCTCTGTTCCTTACAACTAAATATAGTTAATATAGTTAATTATAGTATTATGTTATGTTTAGAATTTTTGTTGCACACGACCCCACAAGCTTTAAATAATATCGTGTTTAAATAAAAGTTATTGTATTGTATTGTATTGTACAATACACTGAAACCATGAAAGTTTAGTCATTTCTGCTTCCAATACTGCTACTCTTCAAAACTTTCGTTCTTATTGTGTTCTGCTTTTTGTCGTGATTTCGATTCTTCATAAATATCCCCAAATTACTATCTCCAAAGTGGTTCCTTTTGTAGGTAAACACAGCTCACTTTTAGAGTTGATCAACAAGAACCGGTCGCCATTGTCAAGGCTCAATGAGCATGGAAAGAGCAAAATTACTCTGACTTCGGTTATTTTTGGCCGCTATCAGTTTGAATCCTGGTAAGTTTACGTGTTATACCAATGTTCTATGAATCTTGGGGCTCCTAAAAAGCGGGAATTTCGAACGATAATCAAGGTAGTACATAGATTGGGTTTCCTGTGGTATATAGAAATTTTCAAAGTGCCTTCCGTGACTCGTTCGTACTCTGTGCCCAGCGTAAGCGAACACTTCATTTTTAAATATATATCCTCCTCAACAGAAGCGCTTGGTATTTCTAAACAAACTTAGAGTAGTTTGATTTTGATAAATATATTTATTTTGATGGAAATTTCGGAGAGAATTTCGGACTGCCGGGAGACCGCTTGTCATTATATCGCTGGATTAAAATGACTCATATTGCTGGTAACGAATTTTTCCACTGGTTTAAATTTTTCTGAGGGTTGTTCTAAGGTTAGGTTTAGGGTTTTATGGTGGGTAAGTTATGTGTCTAGGTTAGTGGTAAAGGATTAAACTGAAAGGAAGTGAATTAAGAAAGCAAAACAATGGTCTAAGAAATTTAAACCTATGGAAAATTTCAAACCACAACATACACGTAGTGTAGTGATACAAAGATTAATTAGCAACGTTATTGTTTTATCCCTGGGCAGGCTCCTTTTATACTGGAACTTCGTGTTTATATATTGCAATGACAAGGTTTGTCAGAAATTAGCCATAAGACGTGGTGGAAACGTCATTTTATTTTGAATACAAACACGTTCGGTGGCTTGCGACAAGTGTCGCACACATAATGCAGACTGTTTACACAGTATTCGAAAATACTCTAGGAGGTTCGACTGTGTTGTAATTTTCATATTATTCTGTAACGGCGCATTTGTGCCATATAAATATATATGTATTACTATTATTGATTCCAACGCTTTGTAGGTGGCGATGTTCTTATGGATGGACCAAACTTTAAGCAAATACCAAGAACAGGCATCACCATAGCAACCTGGGTTAAGCTAGTGACACGCCTTGGAGTCCAATCAATATTTGATACTGTAGGAAATCACTCGCAACACAAGGAAGGACAGTATCACTTAGAGGTGGACAATGGACGAGTACGGTGGTTCCATCGAGACGAATATCATCAAACTATTTTTAGTGTGGTTAGTCCAGCGGCTATGATCGAGGGGGACTGGACACATCTGACGGCGACCTACAGCTCTAAAATGAAACGTGCACGGGTAAGTGAACTTGGGAACGAGGACGTCGGACACGAGGAGCGAGGACATTTTAGGAAATGCTTCCCGTGTTGTGATATTTGGACTTGGACGTGAAAGATGTTCTCTCTAACTGCGCATTTTGAATTATTCCCTCTGTGTCCCCTGCCGTCCTCTCCTTAGAAATATTTGTAACGTTAACTGGCCCACAGTAATTAGTTTATCTGTTGTGGTATCCCTGCCTGCTTAATTATATACAATTGTTAGGCCAAGCGAAATAAAATAAAATAGAATAAGAAGGGAAAAACGTCATTTTCTATTGTCTTTTGCTACGATTGAATTGTCGTAAGGTTCTTGAAAACATGCTTCAAAACCCTACAAGTTGTTGTTGTCATTCAAAACAATCGCAGCAAAATGGCAGTGTTGATTTACACCAAGCAATCTGTGTTGTAAGCTGAGCATGGAATAAGAAGATTACATGTGACCTTTGGAAGGCAAAATCCAACTTTAGAATATAGGCCGTGATTGTACGAAAGGTGGATAGTGCTATCCGTTGGCAAATCCTTATTCAGTAGATAAGTTGACGGTATTATCTAACAAAGTTACCACTGTAGGATTTATCCAACGTATAGCGCTATCCACCTTAATTTATTATTTATTATTTATTATTATTATTATTATTTTAAACATAATTATATAAATTGTATTTAGATCTTAGTTTTATATGTACAGTATTTTAGATTTAAGTCTCCCCGCCCGATTAGTAGGGCACTTGTGCCCAGCTAGAAGATTTTTGAGACATTAATAAAGTTATTATTATTATATTATTATAATTTCGTACATCATCATAATCATCTCTCTTCGCGCCAGTAGGCGCATAAGACTTCAACATTATCTGTTCAACTTTTCCTGTTCATCGCCACCACTTTAGCTGCATTTCAGCTTGCCCACCCTGCCTTATTTCGTTCTTTCTCCACCGTCCTTCTCTACGTTGTCTTCGGTTTCCCTCTTGCCCTACGACCCTCTGCTGCCCACCCTGCCTTATTTCGTTCTTTCTCCACCGTCCTTCTCCACGTTGTCTTCGGTTTCCCTCTTGCCCTACGACCCTCTGCTGCCCACCCTGCCTTATTTCGTTCTTTCTCCACCGTCCTTCTCCACGTTGTCTTCGGTTTTCCTCTCGCCCTACGATCCTCTGCTGCCCATCCCAACGCTTTCATACAATCGTTCTCGCCATCTCACCTGAGTACATGCCCTCTGCTATTTCCCTCACTTTCTTATTTGTCATATTTCCCTGCCATCTTATCACTAGTATCCGTCTCAGGCAACGATATTGGAAGCTGTTCAGCTTCTTTTCGCCGGATAGCGCTTTCCACCTTAAGTTCGTACAACCATGCAGGGCCATAACATTGTGGCACTTTTAACTTACAGGTGTTTGTAAACGGCGATATGATAGCAGAGGAATATGGCCATGGATTACTCTCCAAAGACTGGGCTGGCAAAGCAGGAATAGGTAAACCATGCACATGTATCCAAAGTTGCATTAATATTTGCACGTGTTCTCTGACAAAAGCTACAAAAGCTCAGTTAGTTTGGGATCATCTTAGTTAGTTTGGGATCATCCACCTACGCAAATTATCCACAGAAAATCACAAGACAGGGTTCCTACATACATAATACAGGACCTATTTCGAATGTGCATAAGCATATTTTGGGAAAACCGGAATTTTTGTGATTTTCGCACGTCTATATCTTAATCTATATATTTTTTCAATTCCAAATTCCAACGAAAGCTTAAAGAGGCCTTGCACATCCATTGGGAAAAGCCCTTTCTCAATAGACACATACGTTACGTTAATTTATCCCTAACGATTTAATTTACGTCCACATTCCTTCAACAATACCTATTATTCTTCACTGTATGCACTCATTTCGATAAAGTTAGTCACCTGAAAAGTTTCGAAGAAGGACCATGCATGGGTACATACATTTTAACCAACCCAGGATCCTCATCGGTCTCACCTTCGAAGCTTTACCGGTGACTAACTTTATCGAAATGAGTGTATAATATTCATAATTCCATCTATGGTTCACAACTGAAGATGGGAAAAGTCATTCCCGTAACTTGTATTATAACGAACTAAAAAGTATCGTGTTATTTCTTAAAATTTGTATATATCTTTATTATCTGTACTGATACAAAATGGCTACTCATTTAGTATCCGGCCTTCAAAAAAGAAAGGGGGAGGGGGGTACTCATTCATTAACATTGCTTACAGTGTATTCTCATCCATCCTGTCAATTTAATCACAGTTTTTTTAATTAACGCTTTATGACCTTTTTCATCAGGCAAGCACCAGCACCAGTTTGGGAGTCGCTTGTTGCGTGGCATGGTCGACGAGTTCTTTATTTTCCCAGGCGAACTTCCTCGACTAGAAATAATTGTATTGATGCGTCACTGCAAAGTTTATTTCCGTAAGTTGCAATGTTTGGGGGTTCAATTTTAACCACGAGTACTTTTGGGGTCGGTCTTTAACCGGTGTTAAACAATAGTTTTAATTATGATTTTATTCCCATCTTCCTTCACTTTTTTGATGCGGTATACCCTGAGTGTTAATGTAGCATCTCTCTAGCTCTGTGAGCTTTGTATAGCGCATTTGAATATAATTTGTTTTGATCTATAAATGTTCATCCTTTCCTTTCCTATACATATATGTACAAAACATCCGTCGTATCAATAATGTGAAGTTAGTGAACAGTGTTCCAAAATTAACAGCCCTTCATTTACTTGCCATTAATCTTGTTAAATATCATATCTGAGATAGACATCAGTCTTGATGTCATTTTATAGCTATTTAAACCAACACCTTTAACAATTTCATAGGACATTCCAAGCCAAACGTCATATCGCAAAGACCTCAAAAAACAGACATAGTTCTCTACAATAAAGCTGTAAACCAAAGACAAAATAACGCCATCAATGGCTATCCGTTGGCACCGCCATCAAACGTAATGCCCTACAATAAAGCTGTAAACCAAAGACAAAACAACGCCATATATCGTTATCCGTTGGTACCTCTATCAACCGTAATGCCCTACAATAAAGCTGTAAACCAAAGACAAAATAATGCCATCAATGGTTATCCGTTGTCACCGCCACCAAACGTAATGCCCTACAATAAAGCTGTAAACCAAAGACAAAATAATGCCATCAATGGTGGTTATCCGTTGTCACCGCCACCAAACGTAATGCCCTACAATAAAGCTGTAAACCAAAGACAAAATAATGCCATCAATGGTTATCCGTTGGCACCGCCACCAAACGTAATGCCCTACAATAAAGCTGTAAACCAAAGACAAAACAACGCCATCAATCGTTATCCGCTGGCACCATTGAAGCAGGAACCAAATGACAAAATTGTCAGCGACCTTGAAAAAATACTTGAAAGTTTTGAAGGAAATAATCTTGTGGCACCACAACCTGCAAAAACAGTAAGCCAACACTCTGTGGCACCACAACCTGCAAAAATAGCAAGCCAACCTAAGACCATACCGAGACAATACTCTGGGGTAGTACCTGGACGTAACGACTGGAATAGTCAGCTGACGCATGATAGTGGGACTTCTCTTCAGAGTTATCCTTTTCAAAGATATCAACAACCATACTATAGAAACAGACCTGCACAAAGAATTCAAACTCTAACTCCTCAACAAAAATGGCAAACGCTAGTGACAAAGCAAAACAGGCTCAACCAAGTTCGAGGATATAATCCGCTTGATAGGACAATTAATGGGAATTCCTTACAACGCTCTGGACTCTCTACAAGTTTTCATCCAGCACAAATGACAAGGCCTTTGGCTTATTCGATCAACCCACCAGTAAGATTCCCTGCTGGAAGAGCTTCATCTACCTCTCGAATGAGATCACCTTTAACATATGGCACTGGGATGTTTGCCGCACCACAGCGATCAACAGTCTATACAAATAGAGGGAGTACTATCGGCAATAGACGACAACCATATGCATACCCACGTTATATGAAGCCACAACAATTAATTACGACTAAAACAGCTGGTATAAACAACTGGATTGCCTCATCGATCAAAACTGCACCGCAAAGCTACTATGGAGCCTCATACAACAAAATGGCGCCACAGAACCATCGAGGAGACGAAAGGACATACAAAACGATGTCAACACAGCCGTTGAGATCTAGGAGTTATTACGACTACTACAATCGGCAATTAAGAACTCAACCACAACGACCAATTGCAAGAACACTTGCACGCCGCCCTATACAGGTATTGTACAATCAAGCAAATACTCCAGTGTCTACGTTATCCCCAGCGTTTCCACAGTACAATGAACGGATGACTTACGGAACTAGAAAACCTGTACAGACACTTCTTCTACAGCACGACGATACTGGAAAAACGTTGAGTAGCAACAAGTACAGCTACAACTTTGAAACACAAGACACTTTGCCTGCTCAAGTTAACAAACTTGTAGACATGAATCTGAAGCCCAATGACTACATGGCATTTAGACTTAAACCTGGACCAACGTCAGACAACAAAAAATTGTACAGTAATTCACTTGAACATTTGAACTTAGAACTCAACAGAGACAGTAAGCTGAATTTCAAGCATGAACAGATTAACTACGTGATGGATTTACTAGAGAAAGGCCTGAACGAGATGGAACAACAGCACACCCCTGGACTTCATGGACGACATGACATCACACAACCCCTTACTAACAATGACAATTCAAATGAGATATTACATCCAATTAACAATTTAAACAATGCTTATCAACTTACCTACCCTGAGAAAAGTTCAAAAAACACCTACTCCCGGTATAACTTTTCTGATATCTTAAAACGGAAAAAGAAAAACATTGCAAAGGTTGATAATGTGATGAAATCGAAAAAACGACATTTGAAAACGAGAAAAAAGGTTACTAAAAAACACTAATCAAACATTTGAAAATAGCCGAAAAAAATGATTTTTTAAATCTCTTGTTAATATCAGATGATGGATTTTTATAGGAATTGTATGTCATGTAACACACATTTAAGTTAAAAACTGTAAATAAAGCGGGTCGACCAGAATATTTAACATATGCAAAATGTTTAACATATGCAAAATGTATTTTTATTTTCTTGATTGATTGATGTCCTTGGTATGTGTTCGGCTGACCATCTATCTCCCTCCCCATGTGTCCATATCAAACATGTGATGACGTATTACTGATCGTGGTGAATTATGCACTTGAACGATGACGAGCTTTAGGCCAGAACGTTGTCCTTCTTCCTTGAAACCGTAGTTTTGAGCATATTTTGGCTTAACGTATTTGTTCAGTTCAACAAAATATTTATTTTTTCTAAGAATTTTTCTCGTCCACCACGGGAAGCCATCGGTAATTTTATTAAAAGCTTGGGAAGATTTGATACTTGAACTGGAATGCCACAACTATATTTCAATGATAGTATAACCGTTACCATAATTGATAATTTTCAGGTTGTCCTCGAAGCTAATATAATATAAATATATGGTAAATATGAAAGATGTGTATGAGATCAGCTATACACCTGGTAAAGTCACAGCCAGCCCACCCTCTGTGTCTGGGCGACTTGCATCATGATGACCTTGTTTTACTACTACTACCAGAATGCTTTGGGAATTTGGAAAAATGGACCAGCTCAGAATTGACATGAAATATAAAATTGTAAATTTTATTAAGATTCGTATGGAAAAATGTGATGTATGGCATCCAATGCATTTTCCCTACAATTTTTTTAGAAAACACTCGATTTTACTTTTCATGTCATTTCTCCTGTGTCAAATATTATGAGCTGAAATTTCGCCTTCTTACTAATATCGAGCTGCTCTTTATTTCTGCAGTTCATTTTGACACTGCTGTTTGATTTAAGAGGAATGGGGTCACATGACATGTTAGTCGCAGGTGGTCATGGGTTTAAATCCTGTTGATGGCAAAGTTGTAGATCTATTTTTACCTAGTAAATTCATCTGTGGTGCCTCACCAATAAAGAAGATGACTTGAGTTTTCAGGGGATTTCATAAGAACTATGCATTTTGGATGCGACCAGATCACGCAGCTAATTAATGTTTCACCGTAAAGGAGACCCAATAACTTAGTTATCTCTCCGATATGGGTCCGAACCTCAAATCAATAGATTAGTTTTGTATCTCCAGTTTCCTGCCTTGTACACGCCTCACAGCTGCCTCCAGGACACAACACATGGTATTTGAGGTTCCCTGAGTGACGTATGATATCCTTGCACTTTAGTAACTTTTACTTGATCCAGTTTCATAATCAATGACTTCCATTTTTCAGAACCGAATACCTGCACAGAAAATGTATAATTTCAATCCAACCAGCGTGATCTCTAGACGTGTTCTTCCAAGTAGCAGACGAATTAAAGTCCATCCTGAAACAAAACAAGAACTGAACGACGAAAGAGAACTGGCAGAGGCACTGGCATTACTTTCTTTGCCAAATTAGTAAATCAAATGAACAACTTAATCGTATCAACAAGCAAGGTCGTACACAGCACAGTGGCAGGGGGGCAGTTGTCCCCCTAGCAAGGCAAAAAGATACCAAAAAGTAATGAGAACTGTACTATTTTATGTATTTTTTTATGTTAAATACGTACTGCCTTCCTTGAAATTTGGGTTATGTACGATCCTGACAAGTGTGCATAATGGGACTTTGACACCGTGCAAAAAGACGTCCTACATTTAATGACGTTTCGGAAGTTTGTCTTGTTTACACGGTGTTCCATTCCACACACTTGTTGATTGTAATTACACCGACGCAGTGTCTACTTGTTTAACCGCTAGTCCCTATAACTCTTTCTTATCGTTACTGCAATTGATTAATGCAGTTGTTTCAAAGTTGCCCTATCACAAACCATGTAAGATACACTCGCCAGTGGCGGATCCAGGATTTCAAAAAGGGGGTTCCAGAAACGCTACTTCCTGTATTTTAAGGACAAACCATAATTTCAATTTCATTCTACTTAGCTGAAGAACAAGATCGGGTTCACAAAGGGGGGTTCCATGGAACCCATGGAACCTCCCCTGGATCCGCCACTGCTCGCACCTAAGAGTGTTACTTGTTGTTTGTTTGTTTATTGGTGGGTTGGTGGGTTGAACAAAGATGACTGAAGAAATCAAGAAACCATCGATTTGGAGATAATAGATCAATAGCGCTTTACAATAGAGAAATAAATAACAATAAAAATATGTATTAATTAAGCTTAATTAAGTCCATATTGATCTTCATCTACATTTTTATAAAGATAAGCGTAACGATAATCTTAATCCAATAATACCCGCATAACAAAGGACAGGAAGGATGCTCAGTTCCAAATATTAACCCTAGTAAAACATAGATGAACACTAAGTTATTACAGAAATCGCTATAGCTACTAGCAATCGGTTTCGACGTAGGGGGTGGAAGTGGGGGTTTATTGGACGCGATTTGTGGTTGGAAGATAGAAAGGACGCAACTCAGAAGATGAGGTTGAAGATATATATTACTTAGGGTTTCCCCAATAGAGTTCAAATGCCTGGTAAAATTTGAGGCAGCGATTGGACATTTACCTTGATATTGACATTGTACATAACTTATAGCTTTTGTGTATTAATAAAGTTATTGAATGAATTCAAATCGGTAGTTTCCATGTTAATTTGTATTCTATAAAGCAAATGTTTAATTGTTGTGTATTTTCTTTGGAGATCCAATAATCCACGTTCAAGCTGATGTTTTCTTTGGAAATCTTTCATCGTCTTTTTTTTACGGTTTCATTACGGTAATGATTATTTTTACACTACTTCAATTTCTGCACAGTTTTCCTCTTTTAATTTTCATCTAAAACTTCCAATAAAAAGTCAAATTCACAAAATTGCCATTAGGCACCGCTCTAAATGTACCCTGCCAATTCTATGCAAAACGCTAAAATTCGACCATACACCCAGACTTAAATGCTGAGTCACCGTATGTTACGTATAGGACGAAGATTTCGGCTTCATCCGCGTTATCGAGTAGTACACAATCAGCGTATTAGGGGGCGAGGAAACAGTCGTATCCTAGTCCTAAATGACTGTCCCTTACTAATTCAGCTATCTGTACTTCAGATTGATTTGGAGCGTTAATTTAGTAGTCTATCGTGTAACGGTTATTGTTATGGAAATTTATTGACTAACGTAGCCCTCTGGAAGTACGCTGGACCACGACGCCAGTGACCCAGGTTCGACTTTCGGTGGACTTCAACACTTTTTACCGTTTTTTTTTTGCTTGTCTTTTCCTTGGTTGCAAAATTACGAGGTTAATATTTGTGAATTTAGAATTTTATAGAACAAAATATTAAAAAATAGATATATCAACCGCTTAGCCGTACTTATTATAACAATATCGATAAGTAGATTGGAGCCACACAAAAGTATTACTTGCTGAGGATAAAATGCTGATCGAACCTCGTTATTATAAAGTGTTACTAGACTAGATCGATAAAGAAATGGATGAATGTATGGAGTGATGAGATGGATAAACGGATGGAAGGAATGGTGCATGGATAGATGGATACATGAGTTGATTGAAGGAGAGAAGGAAGCATGAGATAGATAGTATGGAGAAAAGGATTATGGAAAGGATGGGAGAAAATCAAGGGTAAAAATAGATGTGATAGATGGATGGATGATATTTTGAAATATGGAATTTTAAAAGGGCCGGAGGGGCTCAGCTAGATGTTTAGTTTCTTTATGACTACAAATCAAAGTGATTGTTGTTTTATTCACAGATATTTCAATATATGAGAACTGTTATAACAAAAGGGGTACGTCTTCGTCAATAACACCCCTTTTAAGAAAACAGACCTCATTATTCTTGTTGTGTCAAAATCACCTAGGATGTTGTTTTTGACTATTCTTTCAAGATACAGGTCAATACCTAACTTTCTCATGATTCTACAACCTCATGTTGTATCACAATCACCTAGGGTGTTGTATATATAGGGTGTTGTTTGCAGTTCGGGCATGCGCACAATAAAAAAACTCGAGAAAAATACGCTGGAACTCGACGAAAGTTACCCGGGATCGACTCTCCAACATTTGTACAACGTATCTTTTTTCACAGTTGTTTTTGCTTGTCTTTTCCATCGTTGCAGAAGTCAGACAAGTGAGTAAAGTACCTCGTTATATTATAAAGTGTTACTAGACTAGATCGATAAATAAATAGATGAATGGATGGATGGATGGATGGATGGATGGAGTGATGAGATGCATTAACGGATAAACGGATGGAACGAATGGTGGATACATGAGTTGTTTGAAGGAGAGAAGGAAGGATGGGATAGGTAGATAGAAGGGAGAACATAATTATTGAAAAGGATGGGAAAAAAGGCATAGAAATGGAAAATAAATGGGATAGATGGATAGATAATATTAATGTGGTGTAAAGGACCGGGGGAGGGGGGGGGGGTTAATGTGGTGTAAAGGACCGGGGGGGGGGGGGGGGGGGAGGGTGAGTGGTCTCAGCTAGAGTCTTGGTTCCTTTAGGACTATAAATCACAGTCATTGTTGTTTTGTACACGCACAGACATTAAAATATATACACCTATTTCATTAAAGGTTGTCCGACCGAAAGCGACGAGCGACAAGCGGCAAGCGACAAGTGACAAGCGACAAGCGACAAGCCAAGACCGCCAACAAGCAAACGTTAATTAGCTGAAGGTTTTGAGTTGTTGCTTGTTGCTTTAGGCTGTGCCAACCTTTTTTGAAATAGGTGTATATGAGAACTGATATTACAAAAGGGGTACATTTTCGTCAACTGAGACCCATTTAAGAAAACAGACCCCAAATATTAATAACATTATTTGAAATTATTTTCCATTATTAAAGGAGAACTGTAGCCTAAATTTATATTTCGATAAAAACAAAGAGGATGTTGTGTACATTCATTTTCTGAAATAATTTTCAATTGTTTTTATTTTTATGGAGAAGAAACTTGAGTTTAAATTGTAAAAAGACATAGATTACCGCTGAAATGGTTGCGGCTCACTTCAGTAATTATTCCCCATAATAGACGTCTCCTCTCCCAAGGGAAAGTGCAATCACAATATAGAGTAATTATAAGTGCATTGTATTTTCTTGTATCCGAGAGAATGTTGTGAACGGATTTTAATATTCCCCTAAAACGACGTCACAATCAAAAAGATCTGAGCCGCGGTAAAACGGCAAAATGGCGGATGATATTCCGTATTGAACGTAAATTATGTTGATATCTAAGAACGATTTACAAAAAATTAATACTCAAGTAATGCAAATACAATAGGCATCTAACTTTCTTGCGAAAATAAATGTTGTCTTCAGTTCCCCTTTAAGAAAATCATTTTCGTGTGTATAAAAATGTTCTTACAAAAGAATACAGTAAACAAAAAATAATCGGCGGTGCAGCGATGAATCGATCCCATGGCATGTGCTCAGTCTAACGCGCTGTGTTTCAGTGCGAGCCATACGGGGCCATAGTAATTTGCACAACAATAGACAGTCCATTCACAAGATACACTAGGTTATTTTGTTCTCCAAATCAACAAGCGTGCACGATTGCCTAGTGGTGCGGGGGCAGTTATTTAGTGGGCCTAGGATCCGACTGTTCTCTCCCTATTTGACTACTAAGCTGATTGGTGTAAGCGTAAGCCCGGATAGCACGGATGGCCGAAATCTTCATCCTATATACGTAGCATGCGGTGACTCAGCATAACGTCTGGGAGTATGGATCTGTTTACGTTAAATCACCTGCATTCATCTCTTTTGAACTTGGGGATCTATGGTTCAAGTCCCAGCCGTGACCGTTATTCTTTCTTTTTTTGTTATTGTTTTGTTATTGTTTGTTTGTTTTCGATTTTGGAATTATTTACATGCATATTTCTTCTCTGAGCCCTAGGTCCAGTTAATATTTTTTTAATACTTCTACGTTTTAACGCTTTCTTTTGAGTAATAACATTTAAACGATATTCAAAAGACACTAGAATTCAGGAATTTATTATACTGATAGATCCACCTGTTCAAAGAGTGCATAGCGTAAATAGCATAAATCAACTTATCTACTAGATTTACAACTTATATACAACTCGAGATAGTTTGCCTTCGTGAAACTATCAGAACGCCACATTGGCTTTTAGTTTTCATTTTTGGGTCGATGTGTTGTCTAGGAGCACATCTAATCGCGATATGAGAACTGTTATTACAAAATGGTTCTTAGTCAAGAAGATATATACTTCATATACAGTCATTCTCAAAAAGGTTGTCCAGATGAAAAGACTACAATATTACAATAAAGTCACGTGATTCGTTATGTTTTCAATTTCTGCACGCGGAACTGCAAGTTGATACCAGCGGCATTACATTCAGTTCTCACAATGCTGTGTACTTTTGCATCTCAAATTGAAATTCCACGCGAGGAAATTGATTATATAATGAATCACGTGACTTTATTATAGTATTGTAGTCTTTTCATCTGGACAACCTTTTTGAGAATGACTGTATATATCATTTATATTAATAACAAAATTATTAATATTAAAAAAAAAATTAACATTAAAATAATCATTTTTTTAAATAATCAATAATCAATAATCATTAAATAAATTAACATTAAAATAATCATTTTTAATCAATAATCAATAATAATTAAAATAATCATTTTCACAAAAACAAACAATAAAAACAAAGTTTAAAGTAAGTGAGTTTGCCACTGACAATAATTCCATTCCGCATTTCCTCGTGTTTTACAGTAAATAGACAGCAATGGCGTCCCTCAAAACAGCCCCACAATTCTTTTCTAATGCACCAATGTTTGAAGCAAGTGAGTTTGGCTCAAAATAATTATGTTTCCCAGTCGTTTCCTCGTGTTTTACAGTAAATACACAACAATGGAGTCCCTCAAAACAGCTCCACAGTTCCTTTCGAACATCAACTCCGACATGGCTAATTATATATGTGAGAACTGTTATTACAAAATAGGTCTTAGTCAGCAAGACCCCTTTGGAGAACACAGACATAATATGTATCTCGCTAGCTTGTTGTATCTAATTTTTAGATCAAAAGGAATTAACAAGCAAGGAGATGGAATTCAAATAATCAGACTTATCATTTCGACTTTTAATACTCCAAAGCCATCATCAGAGAGGGGATTTACAATAAAACCAATAAAAGTTTAGAACAACTGTAGTTCCCTAGAGATTCGTAACCCCCCGGCCATGTTAAAAGCAGGTGACAAGTTCTTTGTGGCGAGCGCTTCCAAGAACAATACAATGTTCCTGTTATTATATTTCGATAATGTAGAAGTGCTATGCTGAACCATCCATATTTATACGGAAGGCTCGGTGACGTCCGGCTTCGCCTTAATTTAATGCTTTTAAAGTCCTTCGAATTTCCATAGAATATCTGACCAATTTTCAGGCTCCTTTCAACCAATCATCTTTTCACTATTTCCTCCCATGGCCAATTCCTTCCAGAAAACCCGTTGTTAGGTATTAAAACAACAAACAAAAACAATTACAATTTGTATTAACAAGTGACGTATGTTACAAATATACATGTACAATCAATGAACCCGCAAATAGCTAGTAGAATAGTTGAATATAGTAGAATAATAGTAGATTGTTTGCCGAATGCTATCCAGGCACTAGCTTCGCTTAGCTTTCATATAAGTATTTCATTGGGAAAACTGCTTTGCTAATTTTCGTTTGAATGTCTTGTAAAACTTTACAGCGAGCTTTTTCAAATAATCTTTGTCTTTAACGCGTGCGTGAGGATAATTTGCTTTCAATCGCACTCTTATCGTCTCAGATGCTTTTAACCATGGCAATTTATGCTTCGGCGCTGATTTATGTCGCTTACTTTTCGAAATTCTGGCACGGTTTTGAAACATCATTGAGGATTTCAAGTAAGCTTGATTATGAGACAAAATTCTACTCATTTTTTTATTCCTTTCGATACTTTTCGTATTACGATCGGAATGCTGAAGATAATGGTGTTTCTTTTTGATCAAATTACTCTTAGGTTTTGCCATCAAATCATGGCGAACAGTATTCCCAAATGCCTTTTTCTTTTTGGCAAAGTATGACTTTTTGTCACCACTATGGAATACATATTTGCCACGTTTACTGCTTTTTTCCTTTTGGTGGAACTCTTTTCCATTTTATTATCGCTGGATCGCTGTTTTTCTCTTTCAGCCTTTAGTGCTCCAGCAAATGCCATAGCAAACTCTTTTGATAGTCTGCTTGCCGCAGGTTCGTGGTTATCATTACTGACACTAGGCGCTCTGTTGGACGGCGGATACGGACGAAGTGGTGTTTGATTAGTTGCAGAAGGATTGTGCACATTTTGTGTGCCACTGGATATTGTTGGGGTAGTTGGTGTAGTTGGGTTAGTTGGTTGAGGTAGTACACCAGCAACAGGCAATAAGACTATGGCGGCATTTTTTAGAGGTACATTGTTTTGACCTGAATTAATTGTTGGTGATGTGATACCTGTGTTCTGCAATGAATTGCCAGCAAGAGGTAAGGGAGCGGTACCAGTATTCTGTTGAGGCAAAGAGCCCGGACCTAAATCAGTTACTAACTGTAGACGTGCGGCACCTGTGTTTTGCGGTGGATTGCCAGGAAGAGGTAAGGGAGCGGTACCAGTATTCTGTTGGGGTATAGTGCCTTGCCCTAAAGCAGGAGCAGGCTGTAGAGGTGTGGCACCTGCGTTCTGTATAGAATTGCCAGGAAGAGGTAAGGGACCGGTACCAGTATTCTGTTGAGGTATAGTGCCTTGGCCTAAAGCAGGAGTTGACTGTAGAGGTGCCGCACCTGTGTTCTGCATGGAATTGCCAGGAAGAGGTAAGGGAGCGAAACCAGTATTTTGTTGTGGCATAGTGCCTTGACCTAAAGCAGGAACTGATTGAACTGTGGCACCTCTCGTATTCTGCATGGAATTACCAGGAAGAGGTAAAGATGCGGCACCAGTATTTTGTTGACTTACAGCTGGCTGGCATCGGTTTCCTTGTGCACAGTAACACTGCTGATTACATTGCTGCTGCGGAACGCAACAAGAGTTTCCAGCATTTTGTACCGATGTTTGTTGAACGTCATTATTTGGATTACTCATGCTGCCAGGAATAATCCCTTGATTTAGTATGCTCTGAGTATTTAATGGATAACTTTGGGGTAGCCCAGGTAATGTTGAACTTAATTGATTTGCCTGCAATGGTACAGGCTGCATCATTTGATTTCCAAATAATGGTATTTGGCCAGTGTTTCCTAATGCAATTGGCAGATTGTTGCTTGGAAAGACTGGTGGCACATTTTTCGATGCCAACATTTCAAGAATACCTTGGGATGCCTGGTTGCCTTGGGGAATATTTGATATGACGTTGGACGTTGTCCCATAATTCGGACATTGTATTCCAGCATTAACTGCATTGCTCTGTGGATATTCCATTGGAGCATTTTGCAAGTTAGTCAACGGCACATTTCGTAAACAGTTAACAAGTGAATTCACACTGCTCGATAACGCCCCTGAAGGATAGCCCATTGGTTGGCCAACATTTCCAATTGGTGCAGCTGGAACAGGTCCAGCTATGTTAATAGTAGGTTGAGTAGTTTCTTTGGTGTGCTTGTTGATGTTGATGTTTAACTGGATGTGATTTCGGTTGTCTGAGGCTCTAGAACTTTCATTCTTTTGAAGTGATAAGTCCGATAAATGCGAGGGATTACTTTGGGGTGATGAAATCGGATGTCCATTGACTGTGATAACTATACGTTTATGACTTCCTTCAATATTGATACGGCGCTGGATAACTGATCTGGCTCCATTGTTAATGCTAGTATTTTCTACAACATAATAAAGAGTAGATTAAAAACTTGTGAATTACCAAAGTTATTCTAAAATGTTAAAATGGAAAAACTCAAGTCGATTCAATCAGATTAAGGATTTAGTAGGTACTGTCATTTCACAAAGGGAGAATGACAGTTATAACGGTTCGAAACGTCCCTAAAAACATCCAGAATCTATTCTCACTTTTCATTTTTAACACTTCCACAGATGAAATTCGAAACATTTATATTTAAATTTTAGAGTTAATATTTGGAAAAACGGAGGATATCGCATCCATGCATTGAAAAAGAATGACAATAAAACTTGCACCTTACCGTGTGTGCCATGAATTGCTTGTTGTTTCAAGGTTGTTTCATCTTTCTTTAAGAAACTAGAGTCGTTGTTTATGTGTTTGAATCGCAAATTCTTTGTTATTGAAAAGGAAAAAGTTGCTTTAGACAAAAACATAAAAACAATTAGACCAAGAATATTCATTTCGATGGAGTCAGTTTTGATAGCAAACTTGATGACATTTTTGTGCTAACACTACTCTTCAATAAACGGTGGTTTTGATCTAGACCATGGATACACTACTGCGTATGTAATTGTTTGACCATCTCGTAAACGGGTCCAAGAAAAAACGAATCTCCAATATTCGGGTTCCTGAATTGTTTTCGTCATTGATCTTGTTAATTTCCTAACCAGGTTGTGTATTGACACTACCCGAAAATAGATCAAGCGTATATGACATAACGAATCGCAGCTAATTAATAAATGATGTTGAAACACGAATCTCATTTTAAGTTGTTATTGATATTTTTGTATTGTAATTTCTTAATGTAAAGTGCGTTTGTGTTTGAGTTTTATAAGATACATGAGTTTGTCTTCTTCCAGAACTCACATTGTTGCTATGCTATGGTGCGTTCATAATATTCAATACCCTACCTCTCACCTTGCCACCTGCTAGAAACATTGTAAAAAAACACGTTATAGTGTTAGTGTTCTTTCAGGCATGAGCTACCCATTGAAGTGGGCAAATACGTAGACCAAATATAACCGCCTTTCCAAAACATTATCAATTCTTGATCAGTTATTTGAAGCATTTTTTTTTGTTTTCTGTTAAGTTATGCATTTTAAATGTGTTAGTTTATCTAACACCATCAAAGTCATGTTTGGATATGGGCTAGTTTTGATCATAATATCTGCCATGTTTGTGCAGTCATCGAGACCAGAAGACACAAAGCTACAAAACTTGGAATGTCAAGGAAGAACGCCGGTCGAAGTGGACTCTACAATACACCATGGAGGTACAACGAAACCATGTTTTATACAGTCATACAGCGAGTCCTCATTTGATTTAGTCGTTAATTTATTGTTGTTGTTGTTGTTCGCAGATACATCAGGCGTCCAGAAAAGATCTGAAAGAAATGTGAAACCAGATCACAGGGTACTTGAGGGAAATTCCGGATTATTCAAGCTGCCTTATATAGTTCTTCCTCCTGATAACACGATACCGGATGAAATCCATGAGAAACCAACGAAAGTAAATGACTATATATCGATTTCATATGGACTATCCACACCTAGTCCTACAGCAACTTCTCGTGTAGCTACGACTTCCTCTCCAAAACCAATTAACATCAACATAATTCTACCTACAGCTGCTCCACTCAAGCACAGTACGTCACCTGCAAGTCATATTGAACATGATGCTAATCACAATGTAACTAGTATAGATTTGAATCTAAACATTGAGGGACAGGAGGGAGAGGAGCAAACACATCAACCGATTGTTATCCAGCTACCACCAAATACACCGATCCCGAGAATTATTGTACCTCAAAGTCAACAAGCACAGACTATAACCTCACAGCTTCCGCCCAGCGTGCAATTAGCATTGGCACAATCGTATGGAATAAATGACCCTATTATTCCTGTTGCAACTTTGACGTCTACAGCAGGTAATTTACCTGGACGAATGCCTTTGTATAGCGTACCCCGTCAAGGGTTTCCGTTGCCAGATTCCACAGTACAGAATTCAATTGCTGGAATTAATAACAACTTTCCAAGTTATCCAAGAGTGAATCAGCCAATGTTAAACCAACTTTCGTCCATTATGTCTAGTGCAATTCAATCATCGATAGCTCAGTCGCAACCCGAGTTAATCACGTCTGCTCTCAATCAGGCAGCATTACAAGCGCAAACTCAAAACCAACCAGCAGAGTTATTAGTTTCTGCATTGACACAAGCTCTGGCCAAAAGAATCAGTCCAGACAACGAGTTATCTAAGGAGAAGAAACTTACAAACACTTTAGCTGCTGCTTTAAACATGTTAATAGAGGAAATACCTCAAACTGGCGTATCGCGCAGTGAATCCCCTATGAAGGTTGAGGTTGTTAATTTACCTCAGCACAATCTGCAAACAAATCCAGCCTATCCGAATAACGTCTATCCTGGAAATCTTAATTCACCTCAGCAAAATCCTGGTAATCTTAATTTACCTCAACAAAATTATGGAAATCTTAATTCACCTCAGCAAAATCTGCAAACAAATCCATACGTTAATCCTGGAAATCGTAATTTACCTCAGCAAAATCTGCAAACAATTCCATACGTTAATCCTGAAAATCTTAATTTACCTCAGCAAAATCTGCAAACAATTCCACTCTATCCAATGAGCGTTAACTCTGGAAATCTTCCTATATATAATTTAAATCCGCCATCATCGCAACCTTTAATGTCAAGATACTTGCAGCAAGATACCCATCAGGCTTTACATGACAGCGAGCCTCAACAAGACAGCCATGTTTCTTTTGACAAACTCACTGCAAATGCACTTGGAAAAGCCATGGCTGCGGCATTAGTTCATACAGCCAAACAAATAGTTTCAGATAAAAACTCTGGAGTACAGAGGGACACCATATTAAAATCCAAGGACTTAAAACGCTTATCAGAAAGCCTTGTGCAACTTTTCCAAAGAACACTTTTTAAACACAAACATCGTTCACGCCATCACTATAGAAATTGTCTATCGCGTGGAGGTCGCAATGCCGAACCTTTCAGTCGAAAATATATCAGGAATCGATCGAAATGTTGCTGCTGTTGTTGCCATTCGCTATAAAACGGAACTTAAGGTGCGGACACACGGTGCAACATTGCGTGCAATATTGCTGGCAATTTTGTTGCAGCGTGTGTCCACCCATGAAACTGATTGCTCGCAATTGACTAGCGCGCGCTTATACGACGTAATTTGTTGCTCGCAATGTTGCAGAAGTAGGACTCGATTCTACTTCTGCAACATTGAGCGCAACATGTTGCAGAGGTGGACACACGCTGCAACAATACATGTTGCAGGGAATGTTGCACGAAATGTTGCACCGTGTGTCCGCACCTTAAGAGAAATAGCGATAATTCAAACACGGGTGTAAAATAGCAATGTAATCGAACTAAGGGAAGCTACATGTTCTTTGACCAATTTGCAAATACTGTGTATTTCCAAATGAATCATTAAGAAGAGTGCCAGAGTAACCAACGCTTGCAAGTGTTCAAGCAATGCAATTTAACAAAATAATATTTACCATATCTTGTACTAAACAAATAGATTCCATTTTGCCGTGCATATATATATACCTATTTCAAAAAACATTGTCGCCATTCAAAGCAACAAGCGTCAAGCCAAGACCAAAGTGAATGCTGGTTATGTGTTGACAATTATTTTATTAACAATTGTTTCTATAAGGACTAATTACAAAATGTGAAAATTTTCACGTGCTTGTTTGCATATAACGCGACAACGTTTTTTTAAAAATAGGTGTATATTAATAACTATACTATTTGTTAGGGTTTGATGGAAATTAGATTGTAGTTGTTGTTGATAGAGATTTTATCTTAGATTTAATTATTAATTTGCATTTGAGTATTTAATAGATATTTGCGCTATATAAATATTATTATTATTATTATTATTATAAATATTACTATTATAAATATTATTATTATAAATATCATTATTATTATTAAATATTATTATAATAAAAAAAACTTAACGTTTACCAATCATTTTCGTAAGTATAAAAATGTTATTACAAAAATGAAAACAAATCGGTGCAGCGAGGAATCGATTCCTGGCACCCATGTGCTGCTAACGCGCTGTGTTTCAGTGCGAGCCACCACGGGACCATAGTAATTTGCACAACAATAGACAGTAGCCCCTTCACAAGATACACTAGGTTATTTTGTCCTCCAAATCAACAAGCGTGCACAATAGCTTAGTGGTGCGTGGTAGTTATTTAATGGGCCTAGGATCCGACTCTTTCCTCCATCTTTGACCACTAAGCTGATTGGTGTAAGCTCGGATAGCGCGGATAGCGCGGATGGGGCCGAAATCTTCATCCTATACGTAACATACGGTGACTCAGCATAATGTCTGGGAGTATGGGCCTTTTTTGGATAAATGACCGGCATTCCTCTCTTTTGAATCTGGGGGTCTAGGGTTCGAGTCCCAGCCGTGACACGTTTTATTTTACATATGTATTCTTTTTTAGAATTTTTTGTTGTTGAAAAAACAAAAACAAAAACGCATTGATAAGCTTTCATCTCTTCTCCTTCCCTGAGCCCTAGGTCCAGTTGCTTGCTTTTGAGTAATAACATTTAAACGATATTCAACAGACACAAGAATTCAGGAATTTATTATACTGATAGATCCACCTGTTCAAAGAGTACATAGCGTAAATAGTACAATCAATTCATTATTAGATAACATCGTCAACCTATCTACTAGATATACAACTTATTATACAATTTAGTGTGCACGCAGCACGGCTCCTGAGTCGTGCCGTATTTTGACGAGATGTAGACGCCGTACGGCACACTAAAATGTATAATACGTTATGAAAAGGGGAGTTAATATCGTTATATGTATGGGATAGAGTTATTCAGTAGTATATAATTCAGTTTGGTAACCAATAGGGGACTTGCACTAAGAGATCACGTGACCCCCAACCCACTTGATTCGAACTGCAGTGTCAAAATGATCCCCAGAAATGAAAAGAGCAGTTCAAAATTAGTAAAAGGGCCAAATTTCAGATCATTAAAAATGACATACAAAATAAAATCGAACGTTTTCTAAGAATTTGTTTGGAAACTGCATTGGATAAATGGAAAGAGCTTGCAGTCCAGCATATCTTCCCATACGAATCCTAGTAAAATTTGGGATTTTATTTTTAATGTCATTTCTCCTGTGTCAGACATTATGGACTAATAATGAGATCAACTGAGAAACTGTGCAGTACACTAAACGAAGCGTTTCTTGTAGCTCAGTACAACTGACTACACAATACTCACGGCCATGTGCGAAAAATGTCTAGCAATGCAAAGTTTTACCTCTTTCTCCAGCAAGAAAAGTGTTAAAGAGAAAACACTAGTTTCTGGTGTCTCTGGAAAGTCCATCTTTGATATTCTAGGCGGAAAAAAAGCGAAGAAACCGTACAAAAATACGAGAAAAACTGCATTAAATTTTGCTCGACTTGGCTATACCTGACTTCGTGCTCCAGTCTCGATTCATCAATTTATCGCCGTTCAATCTTCAAATTCTTTTGATTTTTAGTTAATCAATGAAACCTGAAGAGACCTTAATTGTAGAATTCTTTGATTTTATTCCAAAATATAATTTTCTTCGATTTCAATAGCTTATTTGTTCGATAGCAGCCAAAATGACAGCCATTTTAGAAAGCAAACTTCATAATCACCGATCGACCAGTGATTATCGTCTCATAATCACTGGACGGTCGACCAATCAGAGCGCGCGAAACTCTATAATATATTCAAGTCTAAAATTATACGTAAAGTTTATTATATGGCACATGCTAATTGCGGTAAAGCCACGCGATCTGATTGGTTCTTTAGTGGGCAAGATTCTCCGGAAATTCCCGAGGGCGATTACAGAGTTTTTGTCCCGACAAAAATAACCTCACCTCGATTAAAATTGCCATATAATAAACAACTTTTTAAAATAACATCGCTTAGCTTGCATGTTCAGCACAGGAAAATACCCGTCCTCGGTCTTTTTTGTACAGACCTGTCTGATATTTTCCTGTACTGACCTTCGCTCTCTGTTAGTAGTAGTTAATAATAACTTTAGTATTTTGTAAGTTATATGGTAATTTGTCGCTTGGTAATTGTTAGTAATGTAGTTCGTAAGGTTTCTTCAAGCGTAAAAAGACTCAGAAAAAATACTGATCTGGGCTCAGTATATCTGAGAATTTAAAAATATAATTAATTTAAAAATTAATTATTATTATTAGTTAAATTATTATTATTATTATTATTATTATTATTTTTATTATTTCTTAATTTAAAAATATTAAAATCCCGTCTGGGCTCAGTATGTTTTCTGAGTCTTTTTACGCTTGAAGAAACCTTACGAACTACATTACTAACTTTAGTATTGTTGTAAAATTAAAAGTGATTTTATTAATTTTCTATTCATGTCTCAATATTTGGGTCAGACGGTCGTCCCTCGCTGATTAGGTCTTTTTCACCAACTATACAATCACGTGGTTGCTGCGATCTCGTATGCCACACGTAAACCTAAAAAAATAGATAAAAATTATATGATATATATATAATTTTTTTTAAACTTATATTTAGTGCTATTCGGGGGCACGACTCTCACACTCACTCATTTACTACATTCTATATTCAATACACACAACACTCATCTCACTAGTTCATTGTGATATGAGTTTCAATTTGTTGTTAACAAATTCATTCATATAAGGTACATTGTTGCTTGAAGAAATACACGTACATACAAACACAATTATTTCATTCAAAGATATTAGCCATTACCAAAACGAGCGGGGGACTGGGACCAAGTCCGTAAAACTATTTCAATAAGAAACTAACAAAACTGAGCTGATCATTTTCTGAGAGAGCAGATCAAACTTAGCTAGTCTGGAAAGATTGGTCAGAACTTCGGCTTAATATTGACGATGCTAGAGGGCATCAAAGATGTCTATTTTCACATACAAACTCTGTAATTTTTTGACGTTGTCCAGCCAAACCATACATTCACTGTAAAATTTTGGCTGGACAACACAATTTCAAAAGTTTATAATTCCGACAGAATTCGCTCAAATCACATCAAACTTTGCATATATACCAATTTCAACATGCTGTTTCATGTGATATACTTAATTTCATAATTGCATTAATTCTAATAACCTCGTTCCCAGTCCCCTGCTCGTTTAGGTAATGGCTAATTGCACTTTAAATTTCTACATATGAGGACATCAAACCCAAATATTCCGACGCGCCGAGGTAAATGAACTCTTTTTAAAGTGCCTATTGACTTAAGTTTAAGTTTAATAATGCTTCATACCAAATGATACCATACTTCATAAATCATACCATACTTCACAGAAAACTGAAACGAGCTCAGAATGACATTTCAGATGGTAGTTACAGACTTCAGCCACACACGGTACATAATAGAGCAGATTTAGTATGACTGTGAAATACCAAGGCACACGCCACTGACACGGCGCGAATTCATCCGAAATCCTAAAACATCACAGTAACGGCACGGCTCGTACGACCGTGAAGTTTCACAACCATACTAAACCTGCTCTAAATAGAGTACTGGGACCCAGAAGAGGAAGTGCAACTTAATAAAGAATAAAAAGATGAAGAAGTTTGTTCAAATTCTTCTGTGAAGCTCTCACCTTAGTGCACCCGTCAGCTATCGGTTCCAACTCTTTCTTCGTCGTTATTTGTCTAAGCAACGATGATTCCAGCATTCCAGATTTTCTCATTGCTTTGAATTTCGCCTTTGGATAATCGATAATCAACTTTTCTATATTAATAGCAAAGCCAGCCATGTCGATAGGGAACGGACGAAACTTTCCCCAATTGGTGTGGAATTTCACCACTTTTCCTTTCTTGCAAATAGGCCCAGCCCAGCGAGCTGCTCCAGTGAACCCTACTGGCCACACCCCAACTCGTTTGATCCAGCGTATCTAAACATTAATAAAAAAATGTTATATCTTATAGCTGCAGGGTCCTACTAATCGGGGAGACCCTAGCTATAATAATAATAATAATAATAATGAACTTTATTTCACGAGGGTATTTACATTTAACAGTTTTCACTGATGAACTCATGGCCCTCAAATAATAATTTAAAATAAATAAAATATTACATGCTATAAAAAACTATATACTTTGTATAATACTACTATAAATACCCAATCCCACTTCACTAAAATTTAGGCCCAAGTTACAATACCCTTAATCTCAAATATTTGTATCCATTCCCACCACTCCAGATCCCATATAACCCAACACCCTTGCATACTTAAACCCCATAATTATATACACACACCCGTTTATATACATCGTAAAATTGTACTGGTCGTAATTAAAATATATCCTAATAAGAATCTATAAAATATGAACTATAAGACAACCCACCATTTTAACCCAATTTCCAATGAATTTTAAGTCTGAGCTATCGTGGAAATTGTATTACCTACATATCAAATTACAAACTACGCAGAAATTACACTGCTCTCGAACAGTCAAATAACAATAGTCGCATGAATGAATGAATAAACCTTTATTCGTTCGTTCGCTCGTTCGCTCGTTCGCTCGTTCGCTCGTTTGCCCGTTTGCCCGTTTGCTCGTTTGCACGTTTGCTCGTTTGCTCGTTTGCTCGTTTGCTCGTTTGCTCGTTTGCTCGTTTGCTCGTTTGCTCGTTTGCTCATGTGCGCGTTTGCTCGTTTGCTCGTTTGCTCGTTTGCTCGTTCGCTCGTTCGCTCGTTCGCTCGTTCGCTCGTTTGCTCGTTTGCTCGTTTGCTCGTTTGCTCGTTTGCTCGTTTGCTCGTTTGCTCGTTTGCTCGTTTGCTCGTTTGCTCGTTTGCTCGTTTGCTCGTTTGCTCGTTTGCTCGTTTGCTCGTTTCGTTTGCTCGTTTGCTCGTTTGCTCGTTTGCTCGTTTGCTCGTTTGCTCGTTTGCTCGTTTGCTCGTTTGCTCGTTTGCTCGTTTGCTCGTTTGCTCGTTTGCTCGTTTGCTCGTTTGCTCGTTTGCTCATGTGCTCGTTTGCGCGTTTGCTCGTTTGCTCGTTTGCTCGTTTGCTCGTTTGCTCGTTTGCTCGTTTGCTCGTTTGCTCGTTTGCTCGTTTGCTCGTTTGCTCGTTTGCTCGTTTGCTCGTTTGCTCGTTTGCTCGTTTGCTCGTTTGCTCGTTTGCTCGTTTGCTCGTTTGCTCGTTTGCTCGTCAACCTACCTCCTCAAAGATCCTACTATCGTAAGTGTTATCATCGTCGGCAAAATACACAACGCCAGGCTTGTTATCTGGATCGATATTATCTCGTAGCCATTCAATACCAATGTTTCTTTGAAAAACTCCTCTTGGTTTAAAACGTCTTGCCTCCCCCTTGTGCATTCGAAGTAAATCAGGGGTTCTGATATTCAAATGAGTGTACTGTAAACCCGAGTTGTCAAGAAAATGCTGTACAAGTTTAGTTTTATGGGACGAATCCTCTACAACAATCCAGTGAAGATTCGTAACTCCTTTAAAAGCCTGCCAAAGACGTGTTAGCTCGGCTTTTTGAACGAAACGCTTGTAAGTCGGTGTCACAATGAAGACTGTTGGTAGTGTTTTGTTTTGAAGCGTATTAATCGGCACGCTTTTTGCACACTCACTGAGTTTTGAGTTCAACTCTATTATTTTACTTTGGAGTATCTTTTCTTGGTGTCGGGAATGTCTTAGCCGTTTAAAAAGTTCACTGGTCTTCGCCTTGGTCAGCATTTCTGACTGATCTAGAATGTTTCGTTTGGTTCTTTTTTCAGCTCCTAAAAACACAAAGAAACTGTTAGTATATTACTATATTATCTTAAACTTCAATGGACATAGGATTTGGGCCGAATGAAACAACATTATTAAATTGATCAAAATATAGGGTAGCTCTCCGAGTATTTCAAAAGTGCATGTACGCCCTAAAATTGCGATGAAATTCGCAGTTTTTTAATGCTGTTATAGCGATACTTCATGTTTACAAATATTAATATTGTGATGTTAATGTGCCAACCATTTCCACAAAAACGTTTCACACGTTGCTTTGTGTCAATAGCCAACTTGATCTCTGGTTGGCACATCGTTGGCACATGAATGACAAAAGCTGAAGTATCGCTCTAATGTTAAAAATCCCACTCTGTTTGGCAGTCGATTTGTTCAATCGTGTTCGATCCTGTGAGTTCGATTGTCGAACACGATTGAACGCAATTCATTAATTGCGGTCGATTACAATTCGATTGGAAATGTGTTCGATTATGTTCGATTTGATACATCGGGCCAGTTAGACAGTGCCGGCAGGCGTCGCTAAGTAATCAGGGTGATCATAATGGAACACACGCGTGATGTTGATCACCCGATCTTGGACTTTATGAGTGTTAGAGAACAATCACATGTACAATTGATAACTTTGTAAGTCAGTCACTTTGTAAGTCACTTTGCAATTCATTTTGTAAGTCATTTAAAAGTCGTTTTCTAAGTCATTTTGTAAGTCACGTTACTAGTAATTTTGTAAGCCATTTTACAAGTCATTTTGTAAGTATCTTTGCAAATAATTTTGTAAATCATTTTCTGAGTCATTTTCTTAAAAGTCATTTTGTAAGTCACTTTGTAAGTCACTTTGTAAGTCACTTTGTAAATCACTTTGTAAGTCACTTTTCAGTCTCGTTGTACTGTCACGACACTTTCAAGAATGAGCAACACTTGTATAGATAGATAACCAACGATCCACTGTCACAATCAATGAGTAAACATACTGTACCTAATAGATCAGTGTAACCTACCTGCAAACAAGTCCTCATTTTCGATAACAGAATGTGTTTGTATGTTCCTCATGCGATTTGACTGCCTCAATTCTTCCTTCACGACGAAGTACGTTATCGGACCGACAACAATCAGGAATACGATTAAAGCAGCCAATTCCCTTCGTGCCATGCCGGTCTACCTTGTGATTTTATCATCTGTTATAGAGGATATAATACAAAGAGGAAATATTACTTGTTAAGATCTTGGTGTCGATATTACAACACATCACGATTGTAATCAAAAGTGATGTGACATTAAAAGTGAGTGGATGAAATCGATTTCAGAATGTTGACTTGTGGTAATACAAATCAAAATGTTTAAAACATCGAATTCGTGATGTAAAATGTTTACACAAAATATGGCTGGCTTTTCTTTCACCAATGCTAGCCATCAGATGGTGATCATATTTTCCTCTTTGAAAGCCGGGACGTACTTTCCTGTTCAGTCGGATCTCTCGGTTTGGCTTTTCAGAAAGGTAGTAATAAACAAATATTATTTTTGATATGATCAATGAAATAACTGCATCCATTTGATGGGAATACCGCGGGTTCTTACGAACTTAAGCGGTTGTCGCCATTATCGGTTTAAATCACTAGCGAACATCAATGGGAACTTTTTAGAAACTTAAGAAGTCAATTAATATCATGGTTTACCTGTCATTTGTAGTGAAGTCGGGTGTTAAGAATCCACTATGTTATTTTGTTTTAGTTTGGATCGATTTTGGTACCGTCAAATTTGTCTTGCTTTCAATAGTGTTTTGCAAGTGACCAGACAGGTATCTTAGCACCGGCAGTGAATACCAGAATACACATGGATTATCACTTAGAAACATTTAGAACCTGTTGCTTTTATTGGTGAAACGCATGCAACGAGCCAAACTGCTTTGGCTGATTTTGACAGAGAATCGAACCTAATATAAACGCGATTGAGAATATTTTTGGATTTTTTTTTGAGATATTGACCTTTTTTCAACTGGAAATCCAAAAATCAAAATGGCGGACCTCCGGTATCTCTTCGGAAAGCGATCACAACAAAATATTTGTGGAAAATTATTTGAGATGTTGAACTTTTTTTAACCGGAAATACAAAAATGAAAATGGCGGACTTCCGGAATCTCTTCGGAAAACGATCACAACAAAATACACCGCGTTGTATTAAAGTCCCGCAAAAAACAAAACACTTAAATCTTAGCCGATTGGATGATGCAAAATATCGTTTTTTTAGAAATATATACCTTGGCGCAAATTATGAAAAAGAGTTAATTTGAAACTATGACTCGATTATTCATAACAATGTCACCAAATTAGTTTGTCCTGGGCGATGGCTTCTTGGATTCGATCGATCTTCCGCTCTCGTGACATAATTCCGCTCAGTTTTAACTGTACTCGAATCATAAAATACCTTGTCAATTAGATCAGTATTAATCTGACCAATCACCAATCGCGCCGAACTCAAACGCCGCCGGGTTACTTGCTTTGAAAACAAATGGTTAGGTACCGTACGATTAGGTCTTCAGACCCCTATTTAGCTTTTACCGAAGCTAGGTTCTCCTCAAGAACCTGGATTTTTGAATTTTGACATTCATTGATGAATGACTCCAATATTTGACAACGAAGCTGCCGTACTCATAATCTCCTGACACCTGTCCCGTTGTCTGAATGATAATATATGTAGATTAATATTAATATTTTTGAAATGAATACATTTCTAACTCAAACCTGAATTAATGATTTTCTACGTTCATTTAACCAGGATTAATATGAATACAATCACCCAAAACCTGGATCTGTGACCGCCATGCCACATGCATGTTACGTCATTTTTGGGAGCACCCCGGCCCAACGGGACTCAAACGTGACTGGATTTGTTAAAACGATACTGTGCAGGGCTCATACAAGTGACTTATTTTCTTTCACAACGAGTCCCAAGCCCAACTGAAATCCCAAAAACATAGATGATCATTTAACAATCAATCCAGCGCGCTGGAAAATGAAGTCGGTGACCTTCCTGCATTTTTATTCCATAATTTAAGGTATACAGCAAACGTCGCACTAACCATGAACTTAATTCAGTCGAACCTATTAATTTTGAATCCACGGAGTCGTCAAAATTACGACTCTGGAGCGACTTTGCCACAACGCACAAATGGCTTTTTCAAACACAAAAGGACGTTCTAACCATGTGCCAAAATTAATAGGTTCGACTGAATTAAGCTCATGGTTAGTTCAAAGTTTGTCCTAGGCTTAACTTCGCCTACAAAGTTTTTTTAGTGGCAAAAGTTAGAAAACAAATTCAGGGAAAATAGTTAAAAAACCGATTTATTCAAAAACACATGCAAACAGAGTATATTCAGTAATTCACTCGAAATTCTGCAAATTATAATCTTTTGGCGTTCTTTAGCTTCAAATTTAAGCTGTATAATCATATTACTATGTGTTTGTTTATACTGACATGAGCCTCTGGCTCGGTTAATAAGGGCAACCTTATCCTACGTTATGACGTTAATAAATGGATTGATTGATGGATGGATGGATTGATTGATTGATTGCTTGATTGATTGATTGATTGATTGTTGTTTGTTTGTTTGTTTGTTCGTTTGTGTGTTTGTTTGTTTGTTTGTTTGTTTGTTTGTTTGTTTGTTTGTTTGTTTGTTTGTTTGTTTGTTTGTTTGTTTGTTTGTTTGTTTGTTTGTTTGTTTGTTTGATTGATTGATTGATCAATTAATTAATTGTTTGAGAGGCAAAGCTTTCTCACGTCTGCAAAGATTTCATGCAAGCGAAAATAACAAAACCTGACAATGCGTAGAAGTATCGCGTAGGTATACGAGATGTAACATTCAAAGGTTCAAAGGTTCATTTATTTCCATTTAAAATGAATTACAAATAATAATTGTAATAATGATAAGATAGAGGATGCAAGAGAAAAACCCTAGGGGCTAAACAAGGCTCTTGCAACCTAAAACAATTATATAACAAAAGATGGATAGATATGAAAGATGGAGGAGTTCAGGTCCAAAAGTAGCCTACGACTATATAAAGGCCGGATAAGTTTGCGAAGCGGTGTCGAAGTGGCTTTGGATACAACCGCCATTCCTTCTTTGCCACAGGAAGCCCGCAGACATGATCATTCTAGAACGTGGGGGCTCCCGGTATTACGGTATCACCTTGGTCTGCGGTATGCGGTATTTGGCAATTTTGAGCTACGGTATTCGGTGAAGTTCAAATTTCTTTAGGGTATTTCGGTTATCCGGTTGTTTCCAAAACATAACTACTGCGGTATTGCGGTTTTTTTTGATTGCGGTATCAGCTACGTACCCCCCTACGCCCCTCTCTTCTAGGCCTAGGGGTAACGGAACATCACTGATCACTGGCGCATCGAAGTTTTCTTAATAACAAAACACAACCTTTTCGAATGTCAGCCATTAGCATCAAGTACAGAATCGGGTTAATCAACGACTTCAAGCAGACCACTGAAAAAACGTAGTTTAATGCGGCTGTACTTGTGTGACTAACACCATCAGCACAAAGAAGAACCCAGACACAAAGGACAGGGATGTAGGACAGAATAGTTATAACAAACACCAAGCCTATGGTGGTAAGAACAGCTCGGTATTTCGTCGCATTGATAGGTGGGCGCTGTTGGGCGTTGGGTGTGGCTTCATGTTGCTCCTCTTGGGCATTGTGTTGTGAGCAGTATACTTTTAATGCACGGTACGATTTGATGTAACAAACACACAGAACAATTAAGATCAGGACACACATGGCAATAACCACGGGTAGAATTCTAGATACTACAGGGAAAATGAAAACATGACAAACACCGAAGGAAAAGATCCAAATTCCAAGTACCATAACTCCCATACGTGGCAGTGTTACAGTTGTCTTGTATCTCATTTCCTGGCCCCGGTTGCACGAAAGGCGAATAGCACTATCCACCGGATAAGTCTTATCCAACGGATAAAACTGATGCAGTTATCCAATAAATTTTATCCGTTGGATAGGACTTATCCGGTGGATAATGCTATTCACCTTTCGTGCAACCGGGGCCAGATGGATAGACAGATAACGATCGACACTCATGGCGACGAGAGAGAGGAACGATGCTCCACCCAGCGAAATCGTTACATGACGTGTAGGTAAGACGATTCGACAAAACGTCATCTCCATGTTCATGGCATCGGTCAGCGATATCGCCATTTGTAGCGGTTCGACGAGAAGTCCCACCATAAGATCAGCGCACGTGAGGCTCGTCGATAGAACGTAGGATGGTGTACGCAAAGCAGGTGTAAGGAACACAGTAAGGATAATCAGGATATTCAACACAACTGTTGGAACGATTAGAACTCCATTGATCGCGGTGTGTATGATCAAGTGTTCGAACATCTCAGGCGCATTGATTTCCTTTCGAACATTATACTCTTGTAGTTCGTCGACACAATGTTGTCGAGTTCCATTCATTGTCCAAAGAGGGAATATCTAGCTCTTCACAGGCGATTCTGAAACAGATCGAGTTTGATGTTGGTTTTCTCTCTTCCTTATCGGCCGAATGTAGATCTCTCTCAGGTCTCAGGAAATTGTCACATTCCCCTGGCGATATGGGACAATGAGTGGAAAGCTTGGGACAAAACAAATGGCAACTTTTATAACGTAGAGGAAGCCAAGAATAAATACTTTCCATCCAGTTTGAACATGGACCTCAGTTCACATTGCTGTGAGTGTTTTTCTCCCAACGTGTCGCATTCGTCAACTATTTTCCAACAACTGAATTTGTTGTTTGTGCGCTTCCTGACTCTGTCTTTTCACCATGATAAACTTTAAGGAGGTCAAATAGGGCTTTCCGATGGTTGTCTTTTGTACTTTTGTATTATTCTGAGGGTCTTTTTACAGGTGGGCTGTTATTCCCCGGTCATTAATATTCACCTTTCGAGTATCTTATAACTCAAGTTTATATCTAAGGTCAATATTGTACAGTGAGAATTTATTATTATACCAACTCGTGAGCCTACATACATCGTGCAATCTGATTGGTTCTCTATCTAGGGCTATTCGACTTTGTCCACTCGGGATAATGTAACTGACAAGATGGTGGGTGCCTAAACTCTCGTTTTGCCACATGTTTTAGACACCCTTAATCAGGCTTAATTTATTATTTCATTTTTTTCGTCTCAGGTTTAGTGGATGTTGTTTAATATTTCCCTCGACTCCGTATATATTTCCGCTTAGCGGAGTACTTGAAATTTGTGACTATTTTAAAAAGATCAGTTCAAGGAGTAATCTTTGTCGACAATCAATCCATCTCACAAAATTCACTTTTTCATCTAGGGTGACTAGAGACCCTCATGCCTCCACAAAAGAAACGATATTGAATCGCGGCTTAAATGAATAAAACTCTCTTCAACATGTTTCAACACCTTTCACCATTGTTGTCAGTCCTGTCAAACGGCTTCAAAATCACATTCAACAACTCAGATGTTGAACTAGACTTTCTAAAAGTCCTCAGCCCTTTTTTTTTTTTTTACTGGCGGGACTGAGGACTTTTCATCTCTGCTTCGCGCCATTTTTACCGACGGGTTTTTCAGTCGGTGAAAACATTATATCTAACAGCCAATCAGAACGCCTTGGTGAAGAGATGTCAATCAAGTATGTAAATAGCTTAGAACAGAATAAAAATAATGAAAAGCCGCCCTATATAATTATTCATATTTTGATTTGTCTCCGCCCCCAAAAGTGATTACGTCAAAATTGTCGACATTTTTGGCGCGAAACGGAAATCGAATCCCTGCAAGGGAAACAAGTCGCCCACTCGCGACTCCGTCGCTCGTAAATTATCGCGCTTCGCGCTCGTCAAGTTCTCTTTCTATGGGCAGGGAGAAAAAGAGAGTGGACGACTTGTAGCAAGTCTAATGTTGAACGAATGCCTAAGCGTGTGTCACTAAAACTGTTTGACACGATCTCTGTATTTCTACTACAAGATTTTAATTACAATCAAACTAGCTGTGAGCTCACTTGTCCATCTGATTTTATTACAGTCACTTATTCACTAGTATGGTTGAAGAGTATCGAGATGCTTTGAGTGTGGGTTTCCAATAATGATTCTCTGCAGAGTTGGCTGGTAGCGATGCCTGTGATGTCGTATTTTTAAGGGTTGAAATCGGCGATTTAGTATTTATTTTAGGGGTTGGTCAACGAAATCTTGGCACCACGGAAGTTAAAGTATCGTTGTCCTGTGGCCAGTCTGCATTTAATCAAATCCAAGTTCTCACAGTGTATTGTGGCTCTGCAGTTATGTACCTGTGAACGCTTCTTAAATTTTTGGGAAAGATACTGGGGTAGGATGTGGAGCATTATCGTTGAGACATTTGTACATAATCATACAATCTTAAAATAATATTAAAAATCGGCGATATTTAGTATTTATTTTAGGGGTTGATCAAACGAAATCCATTTTAGGCGATTTGTAGGATAACTTTAGACCATGGGGTATCCTCAGGGTGGGCAAATTATGACGGCTTTTAGATGAATTTTTTTTCTAGCTTGTCCGATGGTCATCTCTACCCTTTTAACTACCAAGAAACCCCCGCCCTTCCACCCACTGGTTCCAAGAAACACGTTTCGTATAAACATTTTGGAAAATACTGTATTATTGGTACTGTATTTATTGGTACTGTATTTATTGGTACTATATTATTGGTACTGTATTATTGGTACTGTATTATTGGTACTGTATTATTGGTACTGTATTATTGGTACTGTATTATTGGTACTGTATCATGTATTATCTTATTTATGCTTGTTGAATGAATGAACGGCTTTACCGTTTCTACAGCAAACTTTCGTTTCAAAGTTGAAATGGAGCTCGAACTTGTAATGCTTTTACCTTGAGATTCAATCATACTATTCAGGCTCTTCGTCGGTGAAGAACCTTGCAACGTTTAGCCAGGAGATAGCGTTTGCGAAAACTTCTGCACAAGATATTTCGCTTTGATCAAGACTAACAACAGCTTCTAGCGCTTGTCGGGCTGCGCTTACGCTATTTCATATGCAGGGATTGCTTTATTTGGATGTTCATATAGCAATGTTCTTCCAAATTATTTTCTTCCCTTCCATAGCAGATAATAATAATAATAACTTTATTTAAACGAAGGTATAACCGTTACCTAGATAACTGCTTTGAATTTATATAATACGCAGCTGTTAGCGCACTCTCACTTTCCCATTGCATTGATGCAGACAATGATTCACTTGGACCTCAGTATTCATCTTAGGAGTGTTTATATTATATATTATTTTAATTCCAAACTTCCAGACGCGCCAGGTTTTGTTCGTTAAGGTTCTAAATATGCTGGAGATTATTTCCTATTTTGTAAATATTTTTTGTTATTGCACATTTTAGAAAATTCGACCGGCCTTGTTCAAAGAGAATTTTGCACGCGGGAATTCAATCGATTTCTAAACGGAAAGTGCCATTGTAGTGAGCACACTTTGTTCTAAAATACTATGTATCCGATTTTTGATACGTTGCCTCGTTTAAAAGTTATTTGATGATTTATGTGTAAATCGCTTAAAAACACATTAATGAATTTTGACAGCAAATATCTCCTCAACAAAAGCATTTATCGGAAATCAGAGAAAACTTTTATTAAAACAAAGTGTGCTCATTACAATGGCACTTTCCGTTTAAAAATCGATTGAATTTCCGCGTGCAAAATTCTCTTTGAACAAGGCCGGTCGAATTTTCTAAAATGTGCAATAACAAAAAAATATTTACAAAATAGGAAATAATCTCCAGCATATTTAGAATCTGCATTTATTCAGCTTTAAGAAAATGTATGCTTTTATAAATGTTGGACGAGTGGTTAGCGCGCTACGCGGCTTTCAGTGAACAGTGGTCACGAAGGTCCCCTGGTACCTTTTAAGGTACAATCGGTGCCTAGTAACACACAGCACTAGTATCGCTAATAATCGCTACAGCAATCAGTTGCAGAACTTGAATTTGTAGCTGAAGACTTGGTGGGGTAAACTGGTACTATACATAGGAAGGATTTTATCAGGCAATCTCAAATCCAGTCGTGACACTATAGCTTATTAATGATAACTTAGAAAAAATAGGCTTACACACTTTTGAATGAAAAACAGTTATTATATATCGTTCATTTTATTTACAAACTCCAGGAAAGTATAGGAAGACAACCCGGTCAAACTCCACACGAAGAACTGACTTGTCATATCCAAAAGGAAGTCGTATTTCATTATATCAGTCATATTTGTTCCAGAAAGCTAGGAAACTTGCATACTTACGTATTGCGGTGTCCACTACTTTCAGCTTCAAAGATGGCAGATATCGAAGAGAAGCGTTTTGTTTACCGGTGTAAGACTAGTACAGTACTCCCATATATATGCTATATAGGTATGTGCCCCAAAATAGGGTATGGTTTTTGAACTTCCAGATCCTTAAATTCGATACCATATTTTGCTTCTTCACCATAAAATAAATAAAAATATGCGATCCTTAATAGGGTACAATATTAGAGATTTCTAATATTAGAGATTTCCAAACCATCCTTTGAAAAATAGGGTCAGGGTTTCGACTTCCCGGCGGCACATCCTAAATGTCCGCGAGTAACCCCGCCCCCCGGGAGTACATTACGGGATCTTTCTGGATTGCCGAATCGTTTATCTTTGTACCAGTATAACTAATTACAAGCTTTGCGAGAGATTGTACACATTACAATCTGCATGAGGCAGAACCAAATGGACATTCCTTAGGCGTGGTTGTCAGAAGGAAATTCTTACTCGTCGACATTCCTAACTTAGGTCTGTACTTTCAAACACGACCTGAACTACAACCTCGGTCTTGGTTCGCAACTAAGTACAAGATATCTAGAGAGTGCGCGTCTGTATATAATAGCGAAACCTAACCTTATCCTCTATTTACATCACGTAACTAGACAAAGCTAAACCTGGTGGTCTAAATGTTTTGGTTAAACAAGAGGATTTGTATCGCACAGGAAACTACTTGTTGATCTCATGACAAAAACAGTCTGGGTTACTAAATTAACAGACATGCTTTTTTGCAAGTTAAAACTTGCAAAATCATTCAAAGGAAACCCAAGCCACTCTAAATCACTTATTCCTCGTTACGTAACATACATCCCTTCTGAAATTAGTGGATCTTTTGATGCACTAGGCTAGAACATGGTAAATAGAAGTAGACGCTGCTAATTGTAATACTGAACTATTAAAATGTCCAAAATTAGATCTACCAATCAGTGACAACTCTCGTTTTATCGTTTTTATATAGATCTACCAGGTTTGGTTAGATAAATATTTTGTTAGCAATAACAAAAAAAAAGAAAAAGAAAAAAGGCTGTTCTTTGTCCTACTAACATTCTACAAGTAGTAAGTGATATAGAGTGGCTTGGGTTTCACTGGAGTTCTGGTACAAGTTACTGAAGATGCCCGCGCGCGTTAATCACATGTCTTCCAAGTCTTTTATCAAGGTTCATCTTGGTGGACGTTATTGTTTATCATGAACAACTGCTGGTGATGCTAATAACTAACATTAACGGTTTCACAGAACTGTTTACCACTTTCCTTGTTAACATAACTTACTAAAAGAATGAGGTCAGGACTGTCAAGTTGTCCTCAGCGTGTGTTAATTACTAGACCAATGTTTCGAGAATAACCAATGCACCACTAGATACTTAATTTGGAACCGTTAGGGATAACATCAATATCAAGTCATATTATGTTCCGGGGGGGGGGGGGGGGGGGGGGGGGGAGAAATCCTATACGAATGTCAGGGGAATGCTCGTCGGCAATTTTGAAAATGACCCCTAAAAGGTACCCGAGTTTCTTCCAATTGGGCGTGGCATGAACTAATGTTCACCCCTAAGAAGTATAAAATATTTATTCCTTTAATTGCATCTTGCGGTTAATTTGCGATTCCTGAGAACATTCGCAAAACAAATGTTAGGGGGTTAAAATATAATTAATATCATTAATATCTGCAACTGTCATTATTTTATTTGCTGACAGACATCAGTCCTAAAACGTACCGACTTGGTATCTTCAGGTGGTCCTTTAATCTGAGACCACCTAAGCAGTACCAAATCGCGGATTTCAAACCCTAAAAGGTACGACGAGCCTTCCCATCACCTCATGTATGGGTGTCCCTCCGGGATTTTGATTAACTTCAAATACCTAATAAAAGACAATATTCCTAATCATCTCAACAAGTTATATGATTTATATGATCAAATATTGAGTACTGCATGATATTAACAAATTGTATAAACGAAAATATCGACACAATCAAAGAAGATAACACTAGTTATTACGCTAGATAAAATAATCAAGCGAACAAGTTATATGATTTATATGATCAAATATTGAATACTGATATTAACATTGTAAATGAAAAGACCGACACAATCAAATATATCACTACTACTAGGCGCAGATCCGGGGGAAATGTGACCGTTTACCTACCATGTACCATAAACAAGTTTAAAAGAAAAAATTAAACATTCAAGAGAGCTACATTTATTTACTGCCACTCTGCACACCGTCACGGCCCTAACAATATTTAACACCTTAGCTTGATGAACCGGCATCATTATAGTTATATTAAATGTAACAAGCTACACACCTACCTATTTCACACCTGTCGACGATGCCAAAAACCACGAACAACCGCGACCTGGGTACTTTATCACTATCCTTGTCAAAACATGAATGATGATTCCTTGATTCCTTCTATACATGCCGAATCAATGCATGCGCAGTAACACAGTAACAGTAACACTATCCTTGTCAAAACATGAATGATGATTCCTTGATTCCTTCTATACATGCCGAATCAATGCATGCGCAGTATCACAGTAACAGTAACACTATCCTTGTCAAAACATGAATGATGATTCCTTGATTCCTTCTATACATGCCGAATCAATGCATGCGCAGTATCACAGTAACAGTAACACTATCCTTGTCAAAACATGAATGATGATTCCTTGATTCCTTCTATACATGCCGAATCAATGCATGCGCAGTAACACAGTAACAGTAACACTATCCTTGTCAAAACATGAATGATGATTCCTTGATTCCTTCTATACATGCCGAATCAATGCATGCGCAGTAACACAGTAACAGTAACACTCTCCTTGTCAAAACATGAATGATGATTCCTTGATTCCTTCTATACATGCCAAATCAATGCATGCGCAGTAACACAGACAGGTTGGGAGTGACAGCACTTCCCTGCTGTGTGACACGTTGGTGCATGAGAGATGATATACACCTATTTCAAATAACGTTGTCGCGTTCAAAGCAACAACCGTCAAGCCAAGACCGAAATGAATGCTGGTTTTGTGTTGGCAAATTATTCAAATCAGACCTATTTTCTATGGATCGAAGTGTGATATGCAAACGAGCACGTGGAAATGTTCACATTTTGTAATTAGTCCTTATAGAAACAATTGTGATTTAAATAATTGCAAACACAAAACCAGCATTCACTTCGGTCTTGGCTTGACGCTTGTTGCTTTGAACGCGACAACGTTATTTGAAATAGGTGTATATAACTGCACAACATTGACAAACACTGCAGCTAATGGGGCACCCTTTAACCTGTAAACGACGGGGAAACGCCAAATTAAATGGACCAGAAGTGCACTGGACCAGGGATACTAGAGAACTTTTAAAAGCAGCAGACGTTTTTGTCAATACGGACGGCGCGCGCACTGACGAATAATGTTCAAAACGACCCAGCGTTGACGTCCGTGAAGGCAATCTACGACGTGAAAACAGGTGAAGTGCCGCCGTAGATTGCCATCAAGGACGTCGACGTTCGTTTGGAACATCATTCTTCAGTGCGCGCGCCGTCCGCGTTGTCAAAAACGTCTCAGTGCTGCTTACGCGCTCCCTAGTTATAACTGCTTTCAGCGTATGTCAGTACCATTCGTTATCGATCGGTTCTTGCAGGGGCAGGACTGATCGTGTTGAGTTACACTCGCCTTGCAAGTTGTTCAAGGTCGAATAAGTTAGACGTCATTAGTTTTTGCAGTATTCACTGTTTATAACTCTTTGAAATATCGATATATTATATTTAAGCTTTATAAAATGGTTTTCCATGTTTTGTGCTCTTATATCAACACGCGGGATGTTGGGGAGAACACGAGAAAAGCTTTAAAATCACGAGCCTCCGGCGAGTGATTTTAAAGCTTTTCAAGTGTTCTCTCAACATCCCAAGTGTTGATATAAGAGCACAAAACATGGAAAACCATTTTATAAGGCTTTTATAAAATAACTGCAAGGATTTCTTTCGTAAAAATCCTTTATTTACGCGAGGTTTTACTGATCAAATTTTCAATTCTCCTGAAAAGCGTCAGAAATCGCCCATCATCCAATCAAATCTCACGAAAGAAATCAAAATGGCAAGCGAACTCGACAACTTTCGTCAGTGTGCCGTTTTCCCGTTTGGTCAGTTTTGACACGAAAAACGTTTTGAAGAATGCTATTTTCTGTCAGAAAATTACAGAAGAATGCTTGTTACACTTTGTTTTTGTATTCTGTGAACACGAAACACGAAGAAAAGTGAGAAAAGCTGAGCCGAATCACGATCAATGACGAAGAGTCCTCAAACTTTCTGAAATATTTGACAACTAGATGAATGGAGCACGAAGTCAGGTAGCCAAATATCCACAGTTTTTGTCGTATTTTTGAATCTTTTCATCGCTTTTCTCGACAAGAATGTATAAACGATGGACGTCTGAGACATTTCAAGATATTTTTTCTCTTTGACATATTTTACTAGAGATATGAATGTTCAGGTGAACCCGCCGTGTAGCTGTGTAGCTACAAGAATCGCTCTGTTTTCACTCTTTTGTCAGTATAAATACGGCTATCTTTTCTTGATATTTTCAGCCGTACACTTGAGAAAATATGTGTAGCTATATAACTTACAAAATGGTTAGTATGTGATTGAGAACACTGAGCCGTTATATTTAGTTTTCTTCGTTATTGTGGACAAAAATAATTGGACAATTCGTCGAGTTTGTTTCTTGCCGTGTTTGAATTCTTGCAAAATTAATTTTCGGGTTAAAATCATCAAAATCACATCTACATAGAACTTGAACTTAACTAAACAAGAAAAACTGTAATTCTATGGCTTTTGTTTAGTAAATAAAACATGTTTGACAACAGAAAAAAATACTTTTGTGGTCGATCAAATCCACTGCATCGCTTCAAGGTCGTTCAAGGTCATGAACCATGTTTATGTGCTCTTATATCACATAGCTTTTTAGCCAATCAGAGCGCGCGTTATATATATGTTATTTTATAAATATATATATAGAGAGAGAGAGTCTCGTGCAGCATTGTACGCAGCAAAAACAAGTATTAGCATGTGTTTTGTAGTATAAAACATTGGTCGTCGATTGACATTATTTTATATTCATGTGAGTATCGTAGCGCACGCAGGACAGTTCTAGGTAGGTGTTGTGCCATTGTTAGTTGACCAGTTTTTAGGGGAATTCCCCTCAGCACGGAGCTGCTTTATTTCCCTTAGCTTATATCCTTAATTGGCAATTGTTTTTGTTAAATTAAGTTCCCCGGGAAGTCCTGTTTGGGTTATGTCTCACCAGTTTTTCATTTAATAAGTTTATACGTATTAATTCTGGTAGTCAAGTCGAGAAATAAATGAGTTGGAAAACTAAATATTGAAAGGATCGCTATCAACATAGCACCTGAGAAAGGTACGTACGTTCTAACACATATGTCTTTTCCGTTTTTAAGAAATATATAACTATCATCATTATTATTATTGAATTGAGGGTATTTAACTTCGTCAGGCAAAGGGAATAGACGACAAACGCGTATTCAGACGTTTCGCCGGTGAAGGCTTCATCAGTGGTATATTTTAAACTGAGAATCACTATCTTAAATGACTTACATTTGAATTCTGAAATACCCAATGGTATTTAGTTGATTAAACAATGCTTTACATAATCACAATAGTAGTGTCCTGGGAATAGTAATGACAATATAGTTATATGCAGAGAAACCTGCCTACACAGCCATTCATGATGTTAGTTGAATGTTTTCTTATTTCAAGTGCTTCGATAACTTTACGCTCTTTGGGGAATTTGATGTTTGTGTGAAGTATTTTCCATCTAATTGGAGATTCTTTCAGGAAGTTGGCAGAGTGTGATGCCAAATGTGTAAACACGGTCTGGCCTCGGAGGTGTTCTTTGATCCGTGAACCAATGGTGCGTCCTGTTTCTCCAATGTAGACTGCTTGACAGTAAGAACACTTAATGTGGTAGATGGTATATTCTTTGTCAGACATCTATTTTCCCTTTCGGCCAGCACACATGTCTCACATTCGCTTGGACAATTTTGCTTAACTTTAGGCGCTGCGAAGATCTTTGAGAGTGGTCGTCCGTTCATGAAGTGTATTCTAATACTGTCAATACCAGATCGTCGTATAACAGACAATGTGCGTCGTTTCTAAGCGACACGTATACCATCCCCCTCCTAACCAAGTGGTAAGACAAGTCAAAACGACTAGTTGCTCTCGACGACAACCACTATGAAGACATCCTTCGTAAAAGTACCATTGAAACGGGAAACTACAAGCCAAAAAAGAAGTTGAATCTCCCCAGGACGGAAATGATACGATTCAATGGACAACTTAACAAGATTGCAGATAAGTATCGAAAACACGACCCCAAACTCTGGCAAGATCTTAAGAGCAACACTTGCAGTGAACCACTACCCTGCTCGGCCTATTGCCTACCTAAAGATCACAAAGTGGGATACCTGAAAGGCCGACCAATACATGCAGCTACCGACACCCCTGCCACACGTCTGTCTAAATTCATGGCGAATTCACTAAATACACTCTTAAGACATGTACCGGCCCATCTTAAGAACACATAAGAATTTATCAAGTTCTTATCTGATATCGACGGAGAAGTTAAGGGTTTTTGCAGCCTTGATGTCTGTAATTTGTATGGCTCCATTCCACTGGAGGATATAGACACAACTACACCCAGTGTTTTCTCTGTGGCTAAACACTTCTTTTCAAAGTATAAATCGGATTGCGAACTGAAAGGTTTAAATGATGACGATTTTGAATCATTTCTCCGACTCTGTCTGACGAGCGACGTAATCCTGATCGGAGATAAAGGCTATACCCAGAAGACTGGACTCGCCATGGGGAACAACCTTGCCCCAGCACTAGCAATCATTTACATGAACGAGATCGACATACAGATACTATGCCAATTTCAGGACAAAGCCTTGATGTCACTCAAACGCTACATCGACGATATCTTCATCGCATGGATGTCTGATGGGATCACTGCAGAGGAAATACTATCTACCGCTAATAGCTTGAATACTGCACTGAAATTCACCATTGAGATGCCACAAGACAACCAACTACCATTTCTGGACACCATGGTTTCTCTGGACCATGAGAGCGATCATTCTCTACCACACTATATGTCAAGCCCATACATAGCCAGTGTATTGTACCGTGGGATAGTCATGGCCCCATATCATCCAAGAGAGCTATTTTGATTGGAGAGACGAGGAGAGCTATTTCACGTTCAACAGAACATTGTCACTACGTAAAATTACATCAATATTCATTCAGAACGGTTATCCCAAGAAGTTTGTCAAAACAACCATTAAGCGCACGCTGCGGAACGCACCGACTACAGAAGATCATCAAAGTGATATCTATCTAAAAATCCCATTCATAAACGAGGAACTGAAACGACGCACATTGTCTAGCTGTTATACGACGATCTGGTATTGGCAGTATTAGAATACACTTCATGAACGGACGACCACTCTCAAAGATCTTCGCAGCGCCTAAAGTTAAGCAAAATTGTCCAAGCGAATGTGAGACCTGTGTGCTGGCCGAAAGGGAAAATAGATGTCTGACAAAGAATACCATCTACCACATTAAGTGTTCTTACTGTCAAGCAGTCTACTTTGGAGAAACAGGACGCACCATTGGTTCACGGATCAAAGAACACCTCCGAGGCCAGACCGTGTTTACACATTTGGCATCACACTCTGCCAACTTCCTGAAAGAATCTCCAATTAGATGGAAAATACTTCACACAAACATCAAATTCCCCAAAGAGCGTAAAGTTATCGAAGCACTTGAAATAAGAAAACATTCAACTAACATCATGAATGTAGGCAGGTTTCTCTGCATATAACTATATTGTCATTACTACAGTCATTTGCACAAATTCTGGACGCTAAGAAATATCAATATATCAATATATCGGGTGCATTATGGGTAATTAAATAATCGAAAATTCCCCTTAAAGCGGGTTAACGCCAGCAAAGTTGGTAGAAATAATTAGTATAATGTTTATTTTAGTCATACGTTGTTTTTTTTTGCTTCATTTAATACGTTAGGAAACTCAAAATAGTATTATTTAATTACCCATAATGCACCCGATATACTGATATATTGATATATCATGGCGGCCAGAATTTTTGCAAATGACTGTATTCCCAGGACACTACTATTGTAATTATATAAAGTATTGTTTAATCAACTAAATACCATTGGGTATTTCAGAATTCAAATGTAAGTCATTTAAGATAGTGATTCTCAGTTTAAAAAATATACCACTGCATGATGAAGCCTTCACAGGCGAAACGTCTGAATACGCGTTTGTCGTCTATTCCCTTTGCCTGACGAAGTTAAATACCCTCAATTCATATATTACCAGGCATGGCATCTAATAACTGTTCTTCATTATTATTATTATTATTATTATTATTATTATAGACCGAATGCAATAATGGCGGAATCAGTAAATCTCATTGTGTATAGTAGTGATATGTTACAGCCATCGTTTCAAAGAGTATAATAACAAAAACAAACCTACAAGACTTTAGAGCGATTCTACAAAAAATGTAAAAAGTTATAGCGAATTGAAATCACAAAGATTTGTATGGGAAATTGAGTTTTGGACTGACTAGCCTCGTTTCCATGCAATTGCTAGAATTCAAATGGTTATAACTTTACTAGGGTTTCATTTAAATTGATGGGCTTTTGATGTATTACTAGACTATGTATGTTCTTTCAAAAAATGATAAATAAGTGGTGGGGGAGGGCTGCTATGTTTGGGGGGAGGGTCACGATTTTTTAAGCGCTACTTTGGGGAGGATCACAATTTTTTAATTTGAGTTTTGTGGAGGGTCATCATTTTTAACCTCATTTTTATAAACCAAGTCTTCATCACTAATCAGTATCTATTATCAAGCTCTCGCTCCTTGTTCTATTTGGCAAATTTGAACATGAAAGACCATCGAAATGTGCTCATTATCCATACGTGTAAATCACAAATAGCTCTTGGAGAACCGCTGAAAATAGCATTTTCGACCCTCTGGATTTCAAAATTTTCTGGGGGAGCATGCCCCCAAAACCCCTACCGGCTTACGCCTACCTACGTGCAAATTAGCGATACGTGTAAATCACAAATAGCACTTGGAGAACACTGGAAATAGCATTTTCGACCAGCTATATAGCTAGATTTCAAAATTTTCTGGAGGAGCATGCCCCCAAACCCCCTACCGATTCACGCCTACGGCGCTCGCTACTGTACACATGCAAATTAGCGATACTTGTAAATACACAAATAGCTTTTGGAGAACGCTGGAAATAGCATTTTCGACCCTCTAGATTTCAAAATTTTCTGGGGGAGCATGCCCCCAAACCCCCTACCGGCTTACGCCTATGGCGCTCGCTACTGAAAGTGCAAATTAGCGATACGTGTAAATCACAAATAGCTCTTGCAGAAAGCTGGAAATTGCATTTTAGACCCTCTGGATTTCACAATTTTCAGGGGGAGCATGCCCCTAAACCCCCTAGCGTCTCACGCTTACAGCGCTCGCTACACGTGCAACCCCTGGTTCCTTGTTATCGGCTAAAAAGCTCCATAAATATGCATATTTACGTATGGGATTTATTGTTGAGATGTACAGTATGTACTGTTTCATGATTTTTATGTTCACTTGTAATGGGGGAGGGCCACATTTTTTTGAACTCAAATATTGGGAGGGCTAAACAATTTAAGACTCCAAACAGGGGGAGGTCCATACATTTTTGGCTGAACTTTTCTCCAACATAGCAGCCCCCCCCCCCCCCCCCCCCCCCCCCCTTATTATATATTTAAAATTCGTATTTTTTCTCAGTTTATGCAAATTATTCCGCCATTATTGCATTCGGTTTATTATTATTATTATTATTATTATTATTATTATTATTATTATTATTATTATTATTATTATTATTATTATTATTATTATTATTATTATTATTATTATTATTATTATTATTATTATTATTATTATATTATTATTATTATTATTATTTTATTATTATTATTTCTTATCCAGTGGAGTAGTTCTTCAGCGTGGTTCATCCCTCCATTCATTCAAGCGTTCTATCGCCATGTGACTGTAAGCTCTTGCTTTCCCGACGACATTGAGAAACGGCTCTATACATTTCTTTAGTGACAATGAACTATACACCGTCCTAGTAAAACTCATTCCAATCATTCGATGCTATTTTTTTGCTATTTACGGACTAGTAATAGAAACACATAAGGTTCCAATTGGACGGAGTTAACATATCTGAAGACGTTATCTGCCTGACGAAGAGTGAATATTTGTGTCTTCAGAAGTCGCCTAATTTCATAATGAATTTTTGATTTTTCGTCCGCAAATATTTCTCGTGTGCGATTATTTAGAGAATATATTCTTGGACATTGGACCGCGCACAATAGACTAGAAATTCTCAAAGGTCTTGCTAGTGACACCGTTGCTTCTGGTGTTAACTGGTAGCGAAGAAGAACAAGCCAAGGAATGACGGGTCATAGTTAACAATTAATAACAATTTGCATAATAAGAAACAGCGAGTTAAGTGTGTGTGGGTTCGTCTTTGTCTCACTATCATGTTCTAGTACACAATAATCGACGCCAGTGAAATAACTTTCTTCGTGTTCTTTTAAAACACTCTTGTTCTACAAGTAAACTTATTTTTATATATAGTTTTTGGCTCAAACACCAAGCCAACGATGACGAAATCGATTTTGGAAAGCAAAGGGCCGTGTAAGAGCACTTGGTGAACGAGAGAATATTTCTTCCGACGAATCGTTCAGGATTTTCGCAATTATAATGGTGAGTACTACAAATTATGTAGCATAATGAAAATACCCTAAGTTTATCCTTTAAATGAATTTGTTTAGAAAACAAAAAATACAAACAAAATTGGGGCCGAAATTGCTTGGCGCTGAGTACTACAGGTATTCAATCTTGGATTCTTTCAAATCAAAAAGTTATAGACTTTTTAAACCCTCGTTTAAATGGGATTATAGAAGTTCATACTCCCTGGTTATTGACCTAAAATACAACAAAAAAATTCCCTGGTTACTGCAAGGTAGTCAAATATAAAACATATAATATTTAAATTCTCTATATTTTCTATGATTTGAGTTCAATAACGTAAATAAATATAGTTCGTAAGGTTTCGTCAAACGTAGAAATACCGATATAGCTTACATACCCACATTAAAAGTGTTGAACCACATATATATAATAATAATAATAATAATAATAATAATAATAATAATAATAATAATAATAATAATAATAATAATGATGATAATATTAATAATAATAATAATAATAATAATAATAATAATAATAATAATAATAATAATGATAATAATAATAATGATAATAATAATGATAATGATAATAATAATAATAATAATAATAATAATAATAATAATGGTAATAATAATGATAATAATAATAATAATAATAATAATAATAATAATAATAATAATGATAATAATAATAATGATAATAATAATGATAATAATAATAATAATAATAATAATAATGGTAATAATAATGATAATAATAATAATAATAATAATAATAATAATAATAACAATAATAATAATAATAATAATAATAATAATAATAATAATAATAATAATAATAATAAATAATAATAATAATAATAATAATAATATAATAATAATAATAATAATAATAATAATAATAATAATAATAATAATAATAATAATAATAATAATAAATAGTTACTACCATCACTATCTTACAGTATAATTTATCTTACAACGGATTTTCAAAATTCATGCAAACTCACAAAAAAATGCTATCCAATTTGAAGGAGTATATAGCTAATTGCATAATCGTTGTCGGGTCGAAAATCATGAAAACGGTGGTTCATGAACTGATTTCCCCATCCATCCTTGCGGTCTCAGTTCTATGATTTATGATTTTCAACCCGACAACGATTATGCAATTAGCTATATATGAGAATAATGATGAGATCATTACAAAGGAATTGATTAACAAAAATATTTAATGAATGAGTTTAAGGTTTTAACCTTACATTAATATTTTTGTTAATCAACGTGGTAGAGTTGCTGATTCAGGATTTAACCAATGATTGTGTGCAAACGCCTCCTTGATCTTAAAGCTAATTTAAATATTTTGTTTTAATGTTTTATTTGAACAATACACGTATACACCTATTTCAATTAACGTTGATAACGGTCGATCTGAATTGGATGATCTGAAACTTTTAAATTCAAGCTAACCTCCGCCATATCTCGTTCAAATATCAAGCATGATTCCAAGCTTCAGATCAAATGAATGAATTTCACATGTTACTAACGAAAGACCCTCAGTTTCCCATAATTTCGTCTTGGTCTCAGATCATTCTCGTACCCAGAGCCCACTCCTCATTTGGTTTGTCGTAGGCTCTGGGAAACCCTGAAATTTTAGCGAATTTCATTGGCTGTTGAAATCAACAATGAATGATCGTATTTGATTGGTCCATGAGATAAACAAAGATTCAAACTTGCAAAGTGAACGAAACGAATGACAGCGACGGTTTGTAGTAATTTTCATACAATATTATTTTCAAAAACTATATACCTTTTTTGAATAATAAATCAATGGAAATGAGAGTGACTCATTGACTGTGTAGACATAAATTCGTAAAGGGAGATCTAACAATAAATAATTATAAAAGTAACGGCTACAGACACAATCTGGACACAATCGATCGTACTCGCTTTGAGTATTCAAAGGAAATTTTTATAATTCAAGACAAACAATAACAAAGCGGAAGACAGGAAGGCTCACATGCAAGATATATTAGAACATGTATTTATCGTCCAAGCCTTATCGCAACAGAGCCAGAGAAGAACCGGTGATGGAACGTCGAAGGGCTTTTAAACGGCTACACGAAGATAAATGTACAAACTTGTGTACTTGTTACATTGTTTGAATATTCAAACCAACGTAAACATTACGTATCCAGTAGACTCTTCCACAGTACCCGCTCTCAGCGGTCTTTAGTATGAGCATGCGCTCTGACGACTTGGCCGTCAAAATTTGACGACGAGCAACAGGGTTTCCCAGAGCCAACGACAAACCAAATGAGGAGTGGGCTCTGGGTACGAGAATGGGTCTCAGATCATCCATTTCAGATGCCCATGATCAACGTTTATTGAATTAGGTGTATATCAATACATCTGAAATGACTCATGGGAGCACGCATTGCGGCATGTGGCAGAATTATTTGAAATGCTTAAATATGTGATGTTCTTCAATACGCTTTGTCACAACAAATTGAAGTGGTGGACACGACGCTGTAACTGAATCATTTTATTGTCAGCGCGCATGCGCGCAATGTTGCCACCGCTGTGTGTGTGCACCTTTTCAAGCTAATCGTTTTGTTTTTGTCATTCTAGTTTTCCAGAGGAATGCTGAAGTACGTCATCTTTCTGTGGTAGCTTTATAATCATGCTTTTGCTTACAAAGTCATCGAGAACCGGTTTGAAAAATGAACATTTCAAAGGTTTGTACAAATTAGTAATCAAGCAAGCATGACACCTGAATAACGTCGGCGTATGAACGTAAAGTAACGTAGCGTGAAGGTAATGTAAGAGAGGAAATGTAATGGTAACGTAGCGTAATGTAAGTAAGAACGTAGCGTAAGGTATGTAAATGTAACGAAAGGAAATGTAATGTAAAGTATCGTAACGTAAGGTAATATAACGCAAGGTAACGTAAAGTAGCGTAAGGTAATGTAACGTAAGGTAAGTAACGTAAGGTAATGTAACGTAAGGTAATTGGTAACGTTATGTAACGTAATGTACTTAAGGTAATAAAACGTAATGTAATAAATGTAATGCAATATAATTAATGTAGCGTAAGGTATTGTAACCTAATGTAACGTAACGTAATGAAACGTAATGGAAACTGGGGAACGCAATGGAACGTAACCTAATGCAGTTACGTAAATGTAACGTAATGTAACCTATTAAGGTAATGTAACGTAACTGCAATGTAACGAAATGTAACGTAAGGCAACGTAGCGTAATGTAACGTAACCGCATTACTAGAGGTTTGACTGTAAGAAGTTTTTTAATTTTACAATAAAAAATATAACCTTCCATTTGCCTTCCAATTTTATAGTAAAAATGCTAAAAAAACAGTAGTTCATTAAATGACAACAAAAATCTGTCACTATGTGTTTTATTAACCTATTGTCATTTATTTTAATCCCCGAGAAACCGCATTTGTGAAGAAATATTTCTTTTCGTTTTCCAGAAGAGGAGCAATCCACCAATCCCGAAAAGATGCTTGACGTTCAGTTTACCATGGGAAAAAGACACAGCATTTGCACAAGGAACGATCCATTAACCATCGTGCGCTGGATAGCATTAATATTCTACGAATCCCACTTCGTAAAAGGAGCAAAAGAATAGTTCAAAGACGCCAGATGAGATCACTATATTCGCCATTACACCGACAGACAAACGGTTTTTACAGAAAGCAGAAATTACAAGGATTTGTAACACCGTTCAGGCACGTTAAAGAACTTCCACTGGATACTCTAGAAGACTCCAGAAACAAGACAAAACTTGTTGAACATTCCTATCAACCTGTGGTTTAATTTATACTCACTGAATATCAGAACACAAAGCCATTACGAAGGTCGCGTAAACAGCCACGATGGGCTAAGTCACGTGGTGTCGAGCAACGAAACTTGGGTCTTGAATGGATTCGGAAAAAACGTCAACCCGAATCAGACAAAAGGAGTTGTGTATTTTGGCAGATGACGACAACACGTATGACGTAAGACTGTTTGAAGAGGTAACACGTGGTTTCTCAGGACCTGAAAAAAACCTGTGCAGTCGTTTCCGTGATGAGTGGAAACCTACGGCACGGAGTTTACGGTCACGGTACGGAATCGAAGACATTGTATTCAACCAATCAATATCATTACTCAACCAATCAGAATGCTTGGACACCGACCGTACCGTAAACCACTTCCAACCATGCGAAAACGACTCTATTGGTTACGAGTTTTACATACACCTATCGCCTTTTTTACCATTAGGGTATAAATTAACTGTTAAAATTGTTCAAAAACAACAAACAAGGAAAAACAAAACATAAAAAACAAGTGTGTTCGTGCGTAGCGATCGGATCAAATGAAACAGGTTTAACTGGAGTCGGAAAAGTCGAACTCAACTCTACGTTTTGAAACCCGACGTCTCAGATCGGACAGTCCTGACATTGAATGCCAGGTTTTTAAGCAAGTGATTTTTATATGTGATGTTTTCTCCTTTAGATGCGGTTCTATACACGGCGTTGGAATCTGCAGTGGCGTTCACAGG
>JAUJYZ010000076.1:0-29111 GCA_033675265.1 Actinostola sp. cb2023
AATGTCTGAATATAACACAGAGTCCAGAATATTTTACCAAGTTCAGACTTCTTTGCTGATTCTAATGTCATCATCAGTTTTTGAGGGACTGTAACAAAGTTTTCTTCAACCTGATACAACATAACAAAATAGTAGTGTTATAACCCTCTTTAGGTTGAATATATAGGTTGAATATAGAGCTTCGCGCGCTGTGATTGGTCAAGCGACCAGTGATTATGAGACGATAATCACTGGTCGAGAACGGAAGTAAAATCACCAACGCAGAAGTACTAATAAAACGTTTTTCTTAATCGTGAATCTCTGATATTCAACTCTAAAATTATACTAAAACAATTATTCACCTCAGGTTCAGTGATTTATAGGTGAAATATTCACCAATAATCACTTCGCCTTCGGCAAATAATTGTTAAATAATCCCCTGCTAAAATCATCCTCACCTGAATGTCTTCAGTGGCAATCAAACCATAGCCCTCATCGCCAAACTTGTGGATTTTGACATTTTTAGCAACACCACCATGCTGAGTGTACCACGACATAAATGCCTCTATGTGGTCTTCTCTCGAGTGATTTTTTCCATGAAATACATTCATCTAAATGTAGTAATTAACAATTAACCAGCATTTGGTGGTAAAGCTATGCAAAAACACATGTACATGGGCTTCCTGGTGTTTATTCTTTTACAACTTTGGACCATCCCATAATTTGTTATTTAGTCTCCTAGGGGAGCATAAGCTATATTTTTACTCAGCCATAGATACATATGTATAGGGCCTGGGATTCACCCCCATACTTCCCCATACTTCGTTAGGATTCCACACATGAAGTCAAAGGACAACAAAACAAGAGTTAGTATCGACTAATGGTAAACTGTGCCCTAGGAAGGATTTTGCTACACATTATTGTATCACAAGTCGCATGGTGTTGTTGTACAAAACATGCTGCGCAATGTAGACTGAGTGACTTAAGTGTCTGTACTGAAGTACAGTCGAAATTCTATTAAGCGACCACCCTCTTAAAAACAATAAAAGAACCCTCCTCAGGGCAGCAAAAATGTGGCCAAGGACGCTAATAGAGGTGGCCGCTTCATAGGGGTTAGATTTACAGTAGGATCAAGATGAAGAGGAGCATTATTATTTATACCACATTTCAAGCTTTACCACAGGGAACCCACTTTTTTTTGCTATACACCAAAACCTGACCAAAATTAATATGTTTGCGTGGAGAGATACATTGTATGATTAGTAAATCAACAATCAATAATGTTCTCTGATGACAATAGAGTGTACCACAGCCAATTACATTTACACATATCTGTGTAAAAAGTGAAAGGACATGTATGTACCAATGTTGGGCTCCCTGTGTTGCTAAGACACAGGTAACCCAATTTAGTATAGTACTGACCTATTTGTTTTTCTTTGATTTGTTGAACTATTTCATAGATCTTTATAAATTCATCCCACTGTGCTGGTGGAAGCAGAGGGAACTCTTTGACACAAACTATGTAACAGAACCATAATCCATCAATCATACAGTGTGAAGCATAATTACCTTATAGACAGAGTGAAAGCTCATAAACCATCACATTCAAGAATGTTCAATACCTGAGTTTGCCTCACTAAGCCGCGGTATTGCAGAACATTAGGCAAATTAAGGAAATTGACACAACTTTGTTTGTCGTTTTCTAAAAAAATTATTGAGCTTGTATAATTTTTTCCACCGTGCCTCACTCGTTTGCCTATTGGGTACCAGAGGCTGAGTCTCTTCCAGTCCTCCTCCTTGGGCCTCTGAAACCCAGGGTAGAGTTTGCCTGTAAGCCCCTTTAAGAAATTGTATAGCCCAGATTTGCTTTGCTCTATTACTAGCTATACAATGTATGTCAGGCCCTGGTTGCGTGACGAATGGTTTTTAAAAGCGCTATCCACTGGATGAGTCCTATCCAATTGATTAACCAAGATAGCGCTAAACAACCTTTCGTGCAGGGCCAGGTCATTCAATTAAAACAAAGATTTAAAGATGTGCAACTGCAATGCAGCTATTGATAACATTATTGATCAGTCTCTTCAAATCCCATGGGATACTTTTGTTGTCTGTTATGATTTACATACGTTGCATACAGCTTTATGGATTATGTAGATTGTACAATGTACATGTACATGTACACACCATCTTATTATAATAGAAGGGATGGGTATAATGGAATAATAAAAAGAAATGTAATAAAACCGTTTCTAAACCTGAGCATCCTATGACACTAAATGCTCTGACTAGTACAAGATTAAAAATTAATTTAAGTAAAAAAGGGTTGGTAATGACCACACCATCTTAATATGATCTATAAAAGGGCTAGCTGGGTTATTACACATAACATGTTATGGTAATAAAAGGATGGGCTTTGTACATACCATATAATATTTCACTGCACAGCTGCAATACTTCTTGATTGTGTTGAGGTACTTTCTTCCCATTTCCTGCAGCTGCCATCTTTCTTTTTCCTTTCTTACCCATTTTATAGAGTGTTAATTCTTCTCTAATTATGGGCAAAAATGAAATAGACAAGTTAATAATTATTAATAACAATAATAATACATTTTTTTTAACTTTATTATAGTCTCAAGCTTCTAGTTTGGCACAATTAAGTGCCAAGACTAATTGGGGAGACATAAACTCAAAGTGATAAATATTTAAAAAAAAATCAATAATAAAAACCTATAAATAAAAATTATGATTTGTATAATAAAAAGTGGATACTATGTACATTAAAACACTGTATGAGATAAAAATAAATAAAAACATAAAAAAGTTAGGTGAGGGATATGTCAAAACATATTCTGCATCATGGCTACAACAAGTGGCAATATTAGCAACTGCAATAGCTGACTTTCGATATATGCTTCACAACAGTACATGTAGTTGCTGTAGTTGTATACCCAACAGTACATGTAGTTGCTGTAGTTGTATACCCAACAGTACATGTAGTTGCTGTAGTTGTATACCCAACAGTACATGTAGTTGCATACAATATTTTGGGAGCGATCAACGCTCCGCTGGGAATAATGCTCACTGATTCGTGAAAAGATAAAAATAATAAATATAATTATTCCCTGAGCCTCACAATGAAACCTTTATGGTGACTAACCAGGGGGATTGTAAAAAGGCAGAAACAATCTTGATGATTTCCCCCAGGGGTTGGAGAGTCGTCCCTTTCAAATTCCCCTGGTTAGGGACCTACAATCCACCGTCCTTTTGCATGAAACCAGCTTGAGTCGAGATCAATGGAGCCAATTGACTATAGTTTAATACTGAATCTTGTTACTAATGTTATTTCTATAAACACTCTAAGCTTAATTTCAACAGCAAATGGAATTTTAATTAACTTTATAACACTTCATACATTAAATGTACAAAAAGTACAAATGTATTAGTTGGTTGTGGGCTTTCATGAGTGCACACCGTCAAAGAGGTTGTAAATGCCTATGGAATGGCTTAAAATGTACATTTGTGTTCCAATAAAATATAACATGTTCTAGTTCAGTTCAGTTCAGCTCCCAAATAGGTGTTACAAATAGAAGCCATTTCTCAATTACTTATTTTGTCAAACAAACAATAACAAAGTTAGCTAAAATTGTATTTATGTGATACAGTTGTCAGTCGTCCCAGCCTCTCTGTTCCAAGTTGGATTTTCACACAGGTAGTCCAAGTCAAGAACACATCGAAATTCGTACATTGCCATCTACATTTATTTAGTCAGCAGTGATCTCATATCCCACTTATTCTTGTATTGAAAGACGAAAATCAATCGCCGTCGTTAGTTTCATGACGAAAACAATTTCAACAAATCCCCCACCCCAATTTTCCAACCATAAAACAAAGTCAAGCATTTTCCCGACCCCAGAGGCGATGTTTGCATCCAATCACTCTGTATTATAATAATAATAATAACTTTATTAATGTCTCAAGAAATCTTCTAGCTGGGCACTAATTAAGTGCCCTACTAATCGGGGAGACTTAAATCTAAAATACTGTAAATATAAAACTAAGATCTAAATACAATTTATATAATTATGTTAAAAAAAAAAAATGTATTCCCCCACATATCTCCGTGGTTAGCCCGGGGGTCGACCCCTCGGGGAAGCCGCTGATACGTGCATATAATCCTACTTTGTTTTATATAAATATCTCCTCATACTAGTAAATATGATGTCGTTGTTACTCAGTACATATAATATATGCCCTCTGTATAACCGAAGGTCAACAAATGGGACCATAGGAAGCCTGCATACTGCAGTTCCTATAAATCTCTATATTTTTACATCCAGTGAGTCAAGGTAATGAAAGATGGGTTCCCTGTGTTCAAAGTCTTCAGTGCCAGAATGAAGATATCTAAACTCACCATCCCAAAACACATCAAAACGAAGTGTAATTGATAAATAAACACACCTTAAATACTCATAATCTATTAAACTTCATTTATTAGATATATTTAAACTTTGATATTCCAATATTCTCATTCTGGGAGGGAAAATATAAAACGAAAGTCTGCTGACATCAATAACACAGGGAACCCAAAAACCCTGGGATAAAAACGAGATAAAATATCAAGCTTAGAACTAAAGTATAATCTATACAGCTAAACAGACTCATAATAATTGTACTTATAAAGTGTCAAATGAAGTTTCAGTTGTGATACTACCAAGTAGGCTCAACTTACCAAATAAATAATTAAGCTAGAGTACAAGATACGGTAATTATTGACAGCAAATCGATCGATAGTCCTACTGAAGCCATAACTTCGCAAACTATTATAAGCTTACAACAAAAATAAATGTATAAAGTCACACAGCAAGAGAAGGAGAAAGGACATTTGTAAGACGAAATTAAGTCATAATAACGATATGCTACTGTACGAGTCTAATCAACATTTGGCTAAAATAATGCAAGTCACTTCAAATGTAAACATGTGGGTTCAGTATTCACCGTCTATGAATTAGTAATTCACACAGCGAGTGAATAATGATCCACACTGCACTGAACATCTTTACCTTGATGAGTTGATCGTATTTTAGGAAGATTTTAGAACAGCTTTTTTAGAACACCTCCCTACCACAGGAAGCCCAACACAAGGGAATAACATTGGCAGAGTACCACAGGAAGCCCAACACAAGGGCAGAGTACCACAGGGAGCCCAAAATAATATGTTTAAACAAACGTAGGAGATGCTGGGCGCTCCACTGCCTTAGTTTCAGTTGAAAACATAATGAATTATGTGACTTTATTGTAGTCTTTTCCTCTGGACAACCTTTTCGAGAATGACTGTATATTGTTGTAAAATAATTATATATAATTTTTGTGTAATTGTTATGATAGTACTAATAAAAAATCATTAAAGAAAACAAAAACAAAACAACATGAAACTCATTTTGTGCGAAAATAAACTACATTTAGTAGTCAAGGGGATACTGAAGGCGAGGACAAATAAAAACAATCTAATGACGACCGCAAGAAGAAGCCAGTTTAATGCTACTCTATGATTGGTGTCGTTTTTGCGTGGCTTTTGAATTCTGTTACCAATGTTTAATTTACTTTCATCTAGTTTTACAAAGTGACTGTGCTTTTTCTCTTCTTTTTCAGCGACTTCATTTAACTCGAATTCATCTTCTAAAAAATTATTGAAACCCATTTTTTCATGCCGGTTTAAACACCCAAAAAGGTTTTTTTAAGTGATTTACGAGAAACTGAACAGATCAAGCTTCCAACTCAAATCGCGTGTTCTTAGGATGTCCATAATCTATGTTATAAATTAGGTTATTGGACAATTTTGGTGATTTTTTTATAATATCAGTAGTGTCCTGATACGGGGAAATTATCGCTTCTGATTGGCTAACTGACTTTAGTGGGATGATAAGACGACTATCCCAGAACAAGAGACTGCAATTTCCCTATACCCTATCCCAGATATAAGTTTATTGCATTTACATAAATTGTTGTAATACTTTCTTTTGAAATAATTCGTTTGTAAGTATTTTTTTTTAGAGCGAGTTATTAGTTTTTTTTTCCGGGAAAGATACTGAGGTAGCATGCCGGCAAAGGAATAAAATATTGTATTTCAGTGATGGGGAAAGGCCAGTTGATTGATTTGATTTTGATCGGCCACTTAAGTGACTTAAAGAAGAACTGACAAACTTTGCATGCAAATTAACGATTTATTTTCACAAGACTTCTCACAATAACAAAGACTTTCGATTGTCTCGCCGGTCTTGAGTTCCTGTGGACAAAGAGCAATATACCACTTTAGTGGGGAAAGTTGTAACATGAATATACGTGTTTAAAAGGTGGGTAGGAAATATACTCATCCAATACGACCCTGATATTTCTGCATTGATGAATATAAAAGTGTCTCGACTTTTGTGAGCGAGCCGGTTCCTAACGCAAACTGATCAGCTAGTGACATGATGTACGTAGGCTTTTCACTTGCTGGTACAGTTTCAACTCAGATCTTTATAACTTTTATATAACGTGTGCTCTGATTGGCTGAAACCCAACTGATGTTCTGTGAGAGCATAGCCGAAACACGTTTTTTTCTCTCTAGCTCTAGATCTCTCTTGTTAAAAAAAAAAGACCACGGTTCGTGATTCTCATAACTTTTCTCGTGTTCTCCCAACATCCCGTGTGTTTATCAGAACATAGAACAGGGAAAAGTGTTTCCTAATGCTAAATAACAAGCGAACAGCTGTCTCCAAAGTAAAATAAGCTGAATTATATTTTGTCTAGACTGGTTCCATAAGTCGCCTGTTTTCACTCCTTCGGCTGGTGAGCGAGATCAGGATCGACAGAGAGCGAACTGGGACACACTTATAGTGACGGTAAAACTTTGGAAGGGAAGCTAATTCATATTTATTAGTTAAATTTTCACGTATTTTCTTCTTAGACGGGGGTTTCGTCATCCAATAGGAGTTAAATTGCCGCAGGATTTGATACTTCGTGATTTGGAGCTTTGCGGATGTGAGTTTTAAGGGTTTGAAATCTGCAAAATGCAAATAAAGTGACGTATGAGGGCATCATTTATTATACAAAAACACCCTAGTGCAAATTACTGACATTTTAAATCTGCAGAAACTTTTCTTAGTTTTCATTGCATACTTTCATATCATTTTAAATTTAATTCAGTTCAAAGCGCTACTTGAAAATCACTTAATAAATTATGCCAAATGCCTCATTTAACGTCACAAAATTAGCATGTCATGATTTTTAAAAACCTCCATAACTCAGTAATCCAAAGCTCAAATCACATGACACTGAACCACCCCAATATTCACTTCATATTGAAGTGATTTCTAAAATAAAAGGGGTGCACTTTAACTGACTTTACCTTTACATGCATGCCATTCTACATCTCGTAAAGGAACGAAAGTTATTGCGATTGCCTCCACATCCACCGTAAATAACAGCTGACACTTTCCTCTTGTAGAATTGTAGTAGAATCGAAGAAATACACCACGGCAGAACCCAACCACTTTAGGCTGGGTACATGGACTAGACGAACCTAGCGGGCAAAAAACAACAACATAAAAATAAGTATAACCAGCAAACTTGAAGCACTTACTAAATGCACTCATTAGAGTCGTTTTCGTATATGAGTGGGAAGAAGTTACAGTATGGTTCGTGCCCGGTGACCATGTGGTGTCGATTGGGGAATGATATTGCGCGCTGTGATTGGTTGAATAGATGATATATTCGATTCTGTACCGTGACGGTAACTCCGTAGGTTTCCCACTCATACGAAAACGATTCTATTATTAAAGTGCTACAAAAACTGTGAAAATACTCTGTATGTTTTCAAATGTCAATAATCAGCACAAGGGCTTTTTTGTATAATAAGTGATTCCTTAGCCGTTAGACGGTTCAAATCACAAAATACTGAACCCACCAACTATTCAGCTTATGTTGAATAGATTTTTAAAACAATCTCACAGTGGTCAGTTGCACTTTAAGTACTGTTTAACAAACGAGCAGGAGTGTTTTATCGGGTTTAAAACCACGAGGCGAAGCCGAAGCCTGCTGCTGCTGCTGCTGCTGCTGCTGCTACTACTACTACTACTACTACTACTACTACTCCTACTACTACTACTACTACTGCTACTACCACTACTACTACTACCACTACCACTACTACCACTACCACTACTACTACTACTACTACTACCACTACTACTACTACTACTACTACTACTACTACTACTACTACTACCACTACCACTACTACTACTACTACTACAATGTACTACTACTACTACTACTACTACACTACTACTACTACACTACTACTACTACTACTACTACTACTACTACTACTACTACTACTACTACTACTACTACTACTACTACTACTACTACTACTACTACTACTACTACTACTATGTACTACTACTATTACTACTACTACTACTACCACTACTGTGCTACTGCTAGTACTACTACTACCACTGCTATATTACATGATATGATGAATTAGCTTACCTCATATCGTCATCTAATGAAAAGTTGACTGTCATAAGGAAAGTTGTCAATGGGAGCTCATGCCCCCCTCCCTTCGTCTGCTTTCCTCCTCCTTGGAATGTTGAGACTAATACCTTTCTCAAATTACTGGCATGAGCAGAATCATCCCAGTAAACTGGGAAAGAGCTCTTTACCAGCTCTGACATCACATATTCTCCTGACGACTGTGATAGATAGTTCCCAACAATTAACTTATGAATACCCTCGAGTGAAGTAGTTTTGCCACTAGTTGTCTCCCCAACAGCCATGGGAGCTGGACATGAACCTGAAATAGAATAATTAATTATCGACATATCAAATCAGGGAAACAAAAATTGATCAACATTTACTGAGCCGGTGTCCTGGTCAGTAATTATTGACAATCCTTGAGCTGGACACGTGCTGTATCAGGTTCCACAAATCTAAAGTTAATCATGCATAATTAATGTATATAATCAGTTTGTACACTAACCGACTACAGACAGAATTTTCTGGTAGTGGAATGCTGAGAACCAACCCCCCAGCAAGTAACATAAATGAAGGGGAAGAAGTTTGCTCCCATGAAGTGTTTAGCAGCTTCAATAAACGTGAACCATTCCCATGCTTGAAGTGGCTTTTTAAGATCGCCAGATGTTAATGTTGTATTTAGGTAATCTTTCAATCGAGCTCTTTCGCTTGCAGAAACAGAACCCCGTTCAGGTAGGGAATCATCCACACAAATCTTTGGTCTTCTTCAGCGATGAAAGCTCCATTTCTGTCAAGCTGAAAATGCATGTTATCAACTATTAATTTCACTTGAAGAAATGAACGAACGGATGGATCGACTAAGGAATGAATGAATGGAATAATGAATGGATGGATGGATGGATGGATGGATGAATGAATGGATGAATGGATGAATGGATGAATGGATGAATGGATGGATGAATGGATGAAAGGATGGATGGATAGATGAATGAATGAATGAAAGGATGGATAGATGGATGGATGAATGGATGGATGAATGAATGGATGAATGGATGAATGACTGTATATCTATAATATTGTTATTATCATCATCGTGTATTTTTTCTTCTTCCACTATATATTTTACATCCCCTCCCCAGGTTCCCAGATCCCATATGAACTCGTTTTTTTTAGATATTTAGAGGCGTGTACCTGCCCTCCGTCACTCGACACGCTGGGTCAGATACCCCCTCTCCTGTGATCATCGGAAGCGCGCAGAGAATTATGGGAACTTTTCCAAAATCCAATATGGCGGCTGAAGTTGGAGTAGAAGGGATTATTCGAAGGAGCTTATTTCTGTGCAGACTGGATATTTTAGGGAAGATAGACAGCGATGATCAACAGCGAGATGCCGTGAGAAAGATCTTCAATGGAATAGATGGTTTAGTGAGAAATGTGTGCGATCAATATGGTTCTGTTCGTCATTTAAATAGTCATGTTTTCATGGATATGTGGCCTATGGCTGTACGTACGCTGTTTCGAGTTCATGAAGCTATCCTTCGAAGACTCCGTTCAACGCCAACTTCAACTACACCACGGTTCTGCACATTGACCCGGGAAGTTCCCTTTGAGGTTTTCAATTTGATTTTAAATCAAGTTATTTCTCATAATTCGTTTGGTCACACAACTACAGAAACTACGGCAGTCATTCGTGTTCTAGTTATAGATGACAGGAAATTGAGCTACATATTCAATCGAATGAATGATGAGCACGTTCGTGTACCACGGAATGAACGGCCGGAATGAACTCAGTGTTAATGAAAGCAATTGAAGATACCAGTTATGCCAAGGTTGTGTTTTTTGTTTACATTGTAAAAAGCATTGAGACTTCGGTTAATGCGTCTTTAAGAAATTATTATTATTATTATTATTATTGAAATACAATAAAAATAGTGAGGTTTTTACTGTTTCATTTAATTATGGTTTCTGGAATGCTTTTGGGATTGCCCAGCACTAAGACATTTAATACAAGCTCAGGTATGTAGTTTACTTTATTATATTTCACATTTCATATACAGGATATAAGCAATTTATATATTATAAGTTCGGGTTCAGACTATATACATGTAAATATTGGGATTATATAATACATTTATATTATACTTGGTTCAGACTGAGACTTATATACATGTAAATAGTGATTATATAAATAAATTATATTATATACTCAGTTCAGACTATATACATGTGATTTGTGATTAGAGTGATGGCACTTAACCCGTGAAACAGATATTAGCCAAGTAGATATTACTAGACACTAATTCCATTGTTTTCTTTTGTTTTGATCTGACTATTAGTCACTAACTATTAGATTTTATTTCACGGGTTATTACTAGTGCCATCACTCTATATAATAAAATACTAAAATTAGGGTTTACAATCATGTAAATTATGTACACATATTTCCTATAGACTCTTTACATAGCAGTCAATATTATTCTTAGATAAATAAATATGTTCATATTGTTGGAATAAACTGCCCTTTGTGAAACACTGATATTAAAATTAACTAATTAAACAATGCTACTAAGTTATATCAATGTTTCTATTCAGTCTAAATGGTTAATTGTTATTGTTAATTAACATTGTATATTCAATATCAGCTAGAATACCCGCCTGATCAGGGTAGAACGACTGAGTTTACTTATAGTCCATGCAGTCTGGCTAGCTTTAGTATCAAAAATAGCACAATTATTAAAATACAAAGAACAATTTTCTTTTAGCATTTTGATGTCTTGGCCTGATACTTCTACCCTGCTAAACAAAGACACACTGTTTCTAAGAGTAAGATCAGACCATGAAATACAAGGGAGTATAACTTGATCTTTGTTTTCTCATCGAGTCAAATAATAATTATTGTAGATATTATGTACATGAAATTCCAGCAAAAACAACTTACTTTCTTTACCAGTATGGTCTCAAGACAATATAAATATCAAATAAAAACATTATTTTTTATTTATTTATTTTAGTATTAAAGCAACATTAAATACAAATATAGTTTTTGTTTCAATGCTCGATCACTATAAAATGTACCTATCATTTATATCTCAAAATATATATGCATTTTATCAAGAATATCCTAACATAATGATAATTTAGATACACTATTTAGATCTGATTTCCTGCTTTGTATATGCTTTGAAATCTATATATAAATTGTATAATTTATCTCAACTAAGATTACCTTTTCTTTTCTGTAATTCAATTTAGAACGTAGAAGCTTGATGTTTTGTTGAGTCTTCACTTTGTCTTCAACAAGTTGTTCTTTTGCTATCTTCTTCTGTCGTGCGTATTCGCCGATCGGGAATCTTTTCCGTTTACGTGAATGTGTGACAGTTGTATCTAAAACGCTTGGTCTAAAAAATACAGTTCCCAAGACAGAGAGATAATTCGACAATATTCTTGAAGCAGAGGAATCAATCTCGAATCGTATCGTTTTAGATTTTTGATTATTTTGTCAAAGAAGCAAAGAAAAATATTCTAAACTCGGAGAAAAATCCGTCATTCACCGCTACGAACTCAAGATCAAACCAAATTTACTAGAGGTCATATCTCGCTAAATATTAGTCCGATTTTAAAACCGAAAACACCGAAATAAAGCCAATGCTTACCTCTCTCCAATATTTGCCGCCATATTTCAAACCATGTCGAAATTTTAACTCTTGCCACCCGTCACAGTCCTGCATTATTTCCTTCTCTAGACTTCCGGTCTACAAGTTACTCATCCCCAGTCTTAATTACTTAGCCGAGCCGGTAAAAAAGCGACAGAAATACATGATACGTTGAGGGGTGGCCTCTGACCCATTCCATATTCCTTACGTCAGCCTGATTCTCTGAGCTGTATCATGGGTCATGTCTCACCTGCATGTTTTCACCCAACAAGTAAACCTCTTCGTCTCTCTGTTTGCCGAGGGTTAATGCGGCTTTTTTTTCTGTTTTGGAGCTCTAGAGTTCGGCCCAGGTATTCCTCTAGCACCTTCATCCAATACTCACTGAGCTGGCTGTCTTTTACATCCTGCCCAGAAGACGCCTCCTTGGGAGGAAAAACGTGCGATTTATGGCGTTCCTTACTGCCTTTGTGTGGCCCATTTCTTCACAAGTTACAAAACAACGCCTGAAACAAATTTTATTATTCGTAGTATCATCATCATCATCATCATCATTATTATTATTATTATTATTATGACGACGACGATTAGTATTATTGTTATTATTACTATTATTATTATTACTATTATTATTATCATTATTATTATATATTAACTTATTGCTAAGCCAATAGGCCTTGGCAAACGTTTTTTTTCATTCAGGATTGAACATTGATTCAAATTATTTGAAGTTTTTTAATTTGAAGATTTTTATTTGATTCATTAGTGCCTTTGGCTTTTAGACATACAGTATATATAAAGTTGATGCATGGTATGTTGAAAGCATGGGTGGCAAACGAGATCAACATCCGCCGATGTGACGCGAGAACAAATGCAATGCATATGTTGAATCAACAATGTTGTAGCAATCTAAGGCCTAGTTCAAACGCCAGACTATCCCTGAGCCGTTCTTAATTCATCGGAGACGATAACGGCTCATGGAGTACGACGTTGGAACTAGGCCTAACTGGTAGTCTCACATGGTATAATGTACCGCTGTGTCTAAATATTTTATATCTCTCTAATCCTTTTCACTTTAGACGTAAATGAGTCATTTTAGCGTTTCTTTTAAAACATAAGTATTTCATTTAGTTTGGCGTTTCACGTAAACGGCGATGCTTTACAATTCTCTGATAGAAAAATAAAACTTTTTCATATTGAAAACTATGCGCTCTAAAAGGAGCGCTAAATCAATTCTAAGAACGTTATATTAGGAGGTTTGAAATTCATATAAACTTAAGATGATTCCTTAAAACTAATGAACATTTTTTTGAACTGCGGTCATTTAGTATTTTGAAGACATTAACGTAATTACAGTGATATAAGTCATATTTCATGATTCTACGTAGTGAATTATTCATCATACATAAAATTAATGATTTACTTTACAACTGTGCCATCGCAACCCTAAACGACTATCCAACAGATATCCATAATCATACGTTGGAATACTTCGGGACGGAATGTCTAACGTACAAAACTCCATGAATTTCAAAGTAGAAATTCGCGCAGGCGGATTGAATATACTTTTTTTCTTCCCTTTCTTTTCGGCCCTCCCCTTAAAATGTAGTGAACGTTTGCCATCCCATCTTCATCCCCCCAATTGGTCCGTCCACTCAACTCACATAGAGAGATTTCAATGGAGAACGGTCTTTCCTTTTTGCATAAGATTGCTCACTCTCTCACAGCCGAGGTGTACCCGCGAACAGACCCGCTAGTAATTAGTTAGAGTTGTCATATAGAAGTAGTAAAAAAAGCTTTTTGGCAATTTTGCAATGTGTTTAAAAAACCATTGTTGAAATCATGCAGCGATGACAACGCGCTTGGTTTTCGAAATCAGTGTTACCATTTAAAATACACGTGATAATTATGCTTTGCCCAATCAAGTTATTATAAAAGTTCCATGCCATCAATATACTGATTCACAACTGGAAAAACATATCTTGAATCACGGACGTACAAGAATAGAGTAATGTAAAACCAATTGTAACATATTCGCTGCGTTGGTTACAAATCATCACACACACATTGAATTTGTAGTAAGGCCTGTGTACGAATTCCCGGGGAGGAGGAGTGTGGGGGGGTACGACGCATTGTCCCTACCAGCCGTAAGAGGGTACCCCGCTCCTCTCCATGGTACAATTGGTAGCAAATATTGTTTCCAAGATTTAAAATTTCTGATTTTCTCATTACTATGACCTTGGGCTGGTTTTTTCACTACGCTATTTTTCATGTCGCCTAAATGCCTTTAGGTGTTTTGCCTCAGACCTAACTTTAGAGTAGTATAATTCGCCGGCGCTAGTAGTACCCCACCCAAGGCGAAGTGATTATACTTCTACGAGGTAGTCCTAACTTTGATGTGATTTCCCGTTGTTATACAGAACGATTTTGCTAAGTGAATAATACTCTCATTTTTAACTCGTAACTTTTTCTCATATAGGGCTTTGTTTTTCACTGGTATTCCATATTCATTGAGGAGGAGGAGGCTCTTTGCGTTTACATTTCCCCTTAGCTTTATTGATTGACTAATTTTCCATTTATACATGGGGTTTATACAATGTTTTTTATGGATGATATTATCATCAAATTTTTATATAACTTCCCTTGTCTTATCAGATTACTTATAGCCATCTCGAGGATCAGCAATCGAAAGATTTCTAAAGGCTTGTAATAACGCAACATACGCAAGACTCAGATACGATCTAAGATTACACCAGACTGAAAAGTGACTGCTATATGCTTCAAACCGTTTAATTTGAAATTACAAGAACTGTACTCGAAGCAATAAACCGGCCAAAATGATTTTTTTGTTTGATGATTCCAGCAGGCACGCAAGTTTCATATTGTATATTGAGCACGCCAACTCCTGGGAGGAGATACTGACAGCCAATTATTGCGGATTTTCACTCAAGCAAGCCTGCATGACCGTTTAGTTACATATTTGCAACATGCATGCTAAATATCGTTTATTTGCAATGACATTCAGCTATAATTGTTAGTTCACAGGCTACAACTTGCGTATGTCTATAGTTTTTTTCCTTTGATAATTCCAAGAACCTGACCTGAACTTCGTAACTCGTACGGCCTATTTATTAGTACCTGATTAGATTAGTATTTAGACATCTACTAATTATACGATGAAAAGAACGACGTTTAGGCCGATTCCCTTTCTCCTGATACGTATAAATAAGATAATCGTTTGGGCCGGCGTCCATAAAGACCAGGAAGAATTTGAAGTACATGCTTTACCTTGGTTTAGTCAAAAAGGGGTATATTTGGCGATTGTGAAAAAAAAGCCTGCAATTCGACGAAACCAAGCGTTGCCTGCTGTTATTTAAACTCAAGTTACATTCGTAGGTTGTGCTGAATTTGAAATGGCTCCTCAATGCAATTGTTTTCCAGCCACCTATATGCATTCCCTAGAGGAGCCGAAGCGGAAAATATTTCTCCTTCACAGTTTTCAGCTTCGTGAGTGAATGGTGTAAAACACGCTGGATTTGAATTAATCAAGCGCGTCCAAGTGAAAGTCTACGGGCAGAAATTCTGGAACGCTAGGCTGTGGGCTAGCGTTTTTCTAGAATTCCCACAATTGGAGAGGATGTTCGCCTATAATAACCGCTTCCATTGCTCCGCCCCTTGAGGACTGGCTTGGAACATGCTCATGGCCACAAGGCAAAACCCCAGTGATACAAGGTGCATTTGCAGCTAAAAATACGAATAAAAACGTGTTTTTTAATACATTTTATGCGCCAGTAATATGGCAGCCATTGTTCCTCACCAACTCCCTCACTGAGTCCGGAATAGTCCATACCGGAGGTACGTATATTAAGTAATAAAATAGACGTCCTCCGGTGACCTTATTCCGACTCATTGAGGGGAGGGTGAGGAACAATGGTGGCATATTTAACTCGGGGCCCTAGAAATGTATTAAAACTGCACTTTTTTATTCGGTATTGTTTTAGTGCAAATGTCGCACTTTATCACTGTGGGTTGTGCCCTGTGGGCCATGCCATCTAACATGCACAATGCCCCATTCTCAAAGGCAGGTTGTATATAGCTTTCTGGTCCTTTCCGGCTACAAAAATTCTCTGAATAGTCAGACAGTGGCGAAACGCAGGCAATGGTATTTGTTGTTAACTTTTCCCAACAAAAGGGACGTGTCATTACGAAATTCAGACCCCATTTTATTGAAAGCAAGTACCGTGACCATAACATGACAAAAGGCCTTACTAAGTGATACCAAGTCTCGCTAGTAAAGTACGAATCTCGCATTTTTATTTTTTTGGTTATTCATTATTCTGTCATTATTATTGATAAGTTAACGATTTCGATTTTGTCGATTTTTTAAACGTGAGGCATATGAATATGTGGAATTTGAATCATAATGAAACTCGCCTGAAAGTGACTGAATGAAACCGGAAAAGCCATGGGAAAGGGCAAGTGGCAGTCAATGATTTTCATTTCTTCTGTCTCCTTTTCACCTATCCTTCCCACATTTTTTTTTCCCAGTTTTTTCACCTGTGTGCTGGAACTGATGTTGAGTTCGTAAAGCTGTAATTAAATCATCAAACGGGAAAAAGACTATCCCGAGGTATAAACTGTTAAATGATTTGCATGTGAGTGATTGTATTGAAGGTGGACTCCGTTATCATTCTCGGCGCTATCCTCGTCCTATGACAAACTATTGGTCATACTTCCTCCTGCTTTTTATGCATTGCCCATAAAACGATTGGCAACTATTTGAGAGCTTTCATACAGCCTAATAATACTAATATAAGAATGCGATTGCACGCGAACAATTTTTTTGAAATACTATTAGAACGTTGAGTAAAGTCAATGTTTTTGGAATAAAAATTGGATATTGCGAAAAATCTGTTCCGTTTTTTTTGGATGAACTTTTGACTCCACTTTAGATTGGAAGCATAATTCCCAAGAATCTGAGCAAGTTTTAGCAAAATCTTTTGGAAGGCTAAAAGCTACGCTCGCATGAAACAACCATAATTAAGCACGGAAATTACTCCAACGATTGCTTTCGGCTTCTAAATAAATATCCTCCCATAAACTAAAAAAGCTAATGAAAAGACTATATCAAGGTTAAAACTAAAACGGTTTTGTTGGCTTCAAATATTTTTTTATTTATTTTTTATTTTATTGTTGAATATGGAGTTCCGTCTGAGAGGCTGGTCAAGAGGTCAAATTTGCAGAAATTATGCACTTCTTTACGGCGCTGTAGCAAACTTCGTCCTCGCATTATCCACGAAATCTTTTTTTATATCATGTTTGTAGATCAATGTATCTAGTTTGTCCATAGTAGTTAAAGCTTTATTCTAATCGTTCGCCGTTTGTATGAAAATTAGTTGATAATTAACACCACCTAAGATCTAACTGAAGCGGCGGCTCAAAATTACCCAATTTTTTACTCGATATTTTTGCAAAAGTGCTAACATCCTGGACTCTCTCATTGACATCAATCGGATTGAACACCATTTCATTTTACACATAAATCTGTAAAACCCGTGTTACGTTTTGGTATTTCTAAAAGTTACGACGAATTTCAGTTTGGTGCATGTTATACGATTTTACGAATTTTAGGTGGTGCTTAATATATTATCCATATGAAGTTGAAAAATAGCTTACCTCCTTCCTATCGCTGTATTTGAAATGTTTTGACCTGGAATGGAAAGTCCCTATCATGTAAATGGGAAAGTTGGTTTTGTGTTTGTGATTCACTAATTATCACTATCCTTGTGATCAAGAATTTACCGGCTTATGTACACATGGTAGCTGAATTAAATAAGTTTCAGGAAAGCTAAGATTTCTGGCTTTCCTGCGATCATTGACTTTGGCCTGTGGCTCCTTGATTAATAAAAAATGTGCTGTATAGCTTGACTCATTTGAAATCATTTTGCCTTGTTTACGGATTGCGTGACATATATACGATTTGCATCGAAATGTACCTGCGACCTTTACGGTTTTCGTGACGTCGTGGCTTTGAAATAACCCCAAGCTGTATTTTTGATATGTTAAACCCATCTATGACAGAGCTTTCTGTCAGTAATAATTTTTTTAGTTTTAAAATTCGACTATCGCAGATTCCACTTTTTGCTGTAGGGTTTGGTTATTTTTTTCCGGCCGGAACTCAAATGCTCAGATGAGGATAGTTATTGGGCGTCGTAAATAAATTTGAAAACGCCTATAATTCCAAACGTCTTTTTACATTTTTCTGGGTTGTAAGGTAACAGCGTGTTGCTGAGCCAAAAAGCTTCTTCATAGATTAACATTTCTTCCGCGTTAGTCTAAACAGGTTAGTCATTTATCCGCACTAAAATTAACTGGGCCTCCGAGGCTCGTACACGGCTATTTCACGTTTGTGCACGGGTGCCTCTAAAACTAAAACTCCTGTTGGATAGTTTGATGTGATTTTCGATAATAGTGTCACGGCAAAGGGGTTAGTTTCCTGGTAAATATAACTAAAGTAAATCTGAAATTCCACTTTTGTCTCACGAGTTCTCGATATCCTGCATTTTCAGCCCCTCTTGAATTTAACCGATACGGGATAATAGAAACACCGATGATCATGAACGGTTTAAAATGACCGACATCCGATATCGACATTGTTTTTTATTTACTTTGAAAAGCAAAATGGGTAATTTTCGAGAAAAATACTAAGTAGAGAAAGGGAGTATGCTCTTTTATTTTGCTTTCGTATTTATCCCAATACAATAATAGAAATTCAACTTCGTAAGTTTAATGTATTTAATTGACAGGAAATCATGGATAAACTATTTTTTTGGATTTGGTAACCATTTGCCCTTTGGGGTTTGCAGTAGAAGTGGAGCGCTATACCGGAGGAGGCTCCGACCCGCAGGGTCCGTTTGATGGCTGGAGGTCCATAAAAGCTAGATATTTTATTTTTATTCTATATTAATTTCGTTTCAGTCGTCATTTATTTATTCTTTCATGCTTTATACAATTCATGCAAAATAAGGATGAAAACATACAGTATATTCTACTTCAATTTTCATCTTTTATAATTTCCTGAGGAAAAACGTTAACAACATATGCACTTTCTTACAACTATACGTTTGCTTTTATCTTCAGCTTCCTTCTAATCTGAGTTGTAGAAGACTTTTTGAGCTTTGTTTCTTTCGTTAGTTTTGTTTATTATTGTTTATTTATTGTATGTTTTTGTCTGTTGCGTGTATTAGTTTTATTTTTTGTCTGTCATGTCTGTTTGTCTAGATATCTCTATTGTCTTGTCCTGTTGTCTGTCGTTTTGACTGTTTGTCTATCTGTCCTATCTGTCTGTCTTCAGCTCGCTTGGTCAATTCAAGAGAAATTAACGGAATTTTTATGATCCATTTTAATTCCCACACGCTATTTAATCATGTAAAAACATAAACATATGAATGTAATCTTATCTTTTATTAATATTTTAGATAGACGCCGTTTGTATTTTGTAGTTTATACTGAGGGATTTGTTACCGTGTTTTTCTAAATAAAACTTTAAATGTATGTATGTATTATGTTATTGTCTGTGGGGGCACCCTGTCTGTCTGTATGTCATGTTTTGTCCCTGTCTGGTTGTCTGTCTGTCTGTTGTCTGTCTGTTGTTTGTCCCTATCTGTTTGTCTGTCTGTCAATTTTGTTTTGTCTATCTGCCACACACAGGCTTTGTCTGTCTGTTTTGTTTACGTCTATCTGTAGTCTGTCTTTTGTTTGTCTATCTTTCTGTCCTGTCTGTCTGGTCTGTATGTCTGGTTTTGTTTGTACTATCTCTCTTGTTATGTCTGTCTGTTTTGTCTATCTGTCTGTTACATGGGGGCTTCTGTTTGTTTGTCCTGTTTTTTGTTTGGTGTTTGTTCATTTTTAATCGGTTAAAGTTGAATCAGGAAAAAACAATGTAATAACCGAAATGAACGGGGAATGATACACCGACACCCGAATAGCGATTAATTAATAACGCGATATCGAGAATTAAATAACCGATATCGCTTTCGATATCGTAAATTTATATAGACCCGTAATATCGATAATATATTAATAACGGCGATATCCTGACATCGTATCGAGAATTAAATAACCGATAGCGGAATATGAACACCGATGACGGTTTATAAATGACGCGTACATTCCAGCATACGAAAATTGAAATACGATATGGACAATTTCCAACCGACTCTAGACAATACAATTCTCCGATATCAGATTAATAACGCCGAATGAATTTTGAACGGTTTTTCGTAGGAGGCTTATACTAATCCATGACTTTGTTTCAAATACTTTTGCTTATAACAAACCACTATAGGGACTGATTTTCTCTGATTATGAATAACGATTAAGTATTATTTAATTTATCAGATAAGACTCCGACTAAGTTCAACAGCAATGTTTTTTAAATTTATAAATACTCACTGAAAAGATTTGTAACAGTAGTTTAGCCTGAATCTATATTAGCTTACCAAGAAACTCACTGTAAAGATATCAGGAATATTCTTACATGTTATTTACAGTGTCTGAGGTGCTTTCAGTTTTGTTTTACTGGAATGTACTGGTATGCACTGATCAATATTACGCTTTCCTGTGAAGTCATAACAACTTAACAATATGTCTCTGGTAGATTATGTTTTTCAGAATAGAATGAAAGCATAACAAATTCCAATAAAGTCAGATTTATGGGGTGGACAATTATACCGTAAATGTTCGATTAAGTGCGCCCTGCTTCCAATAAGTCGCCGCCCCCTCGAATAATTCGCCTCCCCCCTAGAGGTCAAACATTTAGAAGCGCCCCCCTTCCAATAAGCGCGCCCCTTCCCCCTATATAATAGAAATTCAGTAAATCAACTCTCTAAAAATAAACTACGATAAACAGAAAACCGGGTATATTGGTATGTCAATACCGTATAATTTACAGTATTACGGCAAGTATACAGTTTACTGGTATACCGCCACGTACATGTTTTGCTATTTTTTATTCACTGTATATGTATGTTAACAGTACCCGGTATATCGAAAGATTCATTGAGTCATCATCTGAGAAAAGAATTAAGTCACAGCACCTGCTTTCCCATAAGCGCCCGCCCTCGGAATAAGCGCTTTCCCATCCTAGATGTCTATACACTTTAAATAAGCGTCCCGGGAGAGCTAATCTGAGCAATTTTACGGTAGTCAAGAGGTCCACAAAAAGCTAAGGACTGACAGTCAGTCTGTACCAGGATAATTCAAAAGTGATTTGGATATATTGAATTCAGGCATATTAATTTTCCTGCTTTTAAATTCTACTGTTTTCTAGCTTGTTTTATATACATTGTGATATTTCTTACAGAATTCCCATTTGTATTCCTAGGAATTCCCTAGTAATCCTAGGAATTCTAGGAATTTTGGGCCATATGATATCACTGCAGGAATTCCAACTTTCTATTGTCGCAGGGAGCCGCGAGGTACCTATTTTATATTTACACTTCATCCAAACACTGTTTTATTCACTCTGCGATGTCTTAGGTTTATATACGCTATTTTGTATTTGTGTGGAGTATATTAATGGTTAGCCAAATAACTATGTCATTGTCATTTCATGATTCGCTGAGTTTTTGTGAAATCGCCAGTACTGAAAATTGCAAGAGAAGTCAAGTGTTCTACCGCAAACACTGTTTTTTATCGAAGATTATAAGGCTTATATTTAGTTCAAATAGGCTAGCATTATCCAGTTAGAAGCCGCGCTATCACGGGCTAGTATACGTCCCCTTAGTTCGATTGATATGATGTTATTATTTATATGATTTTTTGTGTTTTATTTTTATGCCATTTTTGCACTCAATTTAAGTTCACAACTAACGCTCGCCTTCCCTATCGTGAAGTTCGGGCTTCTATAATGAAATGTAACGCTATTTGCGCTAATATATGTATTATTCTTATATAGTGGCGATTGAAACCAGTTTTTTGGTTTGCTCGTCTTGCGTGACCTCGAGTGCTCGATACTGAACATGCTTTTAATCATATGTTCGCTTGCAATTTCAGTAGAGTGGGCAAACATAAATGTTTCCGTGAAATAGTTACTATTTCTAAATAGGTACTAATATTGTTATCTGCCCATTGTTTTTTTCTTATTGTTTCATCATTGGCTATTTATACTAGTTAGTTTACTGTTTTTCACGGTACATATGGTTTGGGCTAACTCTACTGCGAACTTTACAGTATATACTTCGATGTACTAGAGTCGGTCCGTGTTGTTCAATCCTAAATTATTTTAGATTTTTAGATCGAATAAACACTTATATTGTTGGCCCCTTGACCTCTGGTGCTTTCACCTGTATTAGGTTGTGGTCTTTTTCTAATCTTCTGGGCCAGACTTTATTTCCCTCCTTCTCCTTTAGGCTCGCGTTTGACGCTTACGAGAAAATACAGATAAAAAAACAGGACGACATACTTAGATAAGCCTTCTCCCAACTGACAAGGTTTGTGAAGAAACCATTGTTGTTTAGAAGCCTTGGGTGATTATGCTATGACTCTGTTAGAACTGCTTTCTTTGTAAAATCGATTCAGCAAACTCAAGGCGAATTCATAGAAATGACATAGTTTTTATTTGTTGCCATTAAAATTAATCCCATACAATACTAAATATTAAGCTTAAACAAGACGACATAGTTACCTTCCTTCGACGAAGGTTTCTGAAGAAAGAAGACGATGTACGATGTTCTCGTGTTATATATAAGATCATGTTTTGTTGTTCGGTGATTAATCTTAGGCGGCCGCCAGGGGCGCATATGTCGCGTGCTTTTTAGGGTTCGAACGACGAGACAACGACAAAGACGCCTCTCATTTTTTTAAGAGTCGGGGCTTCCACACAGGAAGCCCGACTATAATAATCGAAAAAACCCGTCCATATTACATAAAATTTAGTGTGGCACTTCAGTTATATTCAGAAAAGAAAAAAATTCTTTTTGACTTTTTTTCCAACATAAAACACTTATATATACGGTCCCATGTTTTTTATTACTCCGGCGTATCCGCAATAATACCTTAGCCGAAATGATTAATGAATTCAAACACATTTTTGATGTTTCATTTGTTTGCTTTTATTTTTTTATTTTTATTTTTTGTGGTTGTAATATTTCCATCTAGAAGCGAGCTTCGGAATACCGGTACGTCATAGACCAATTTGTCAGTGAAGTGTTTATATTGAATATTCCATGACTGTTTCCCGATGATAAAAAAGTCCGTTGTGTTCGACTACTCATCGTACAACACTCAAAGGCGCAAGGAAACATATCCAGTCCGAACCACAAAGGTATGACACTTTACAAAAGCCTTGAGTTTGCCTGATCTACGTCTATGAAGTCTGTCAAAGGGTCTAAGCGAGTGCGATTGTCTATCGAATTAGAAGTTAAGTTAGATATTTACAACCCTAACAAAAGACCATCAGGTTAGCAAAAAGTCCCTTGGGGAAGCAAACCTGAGAAAAGTTAGACGAAAAGCGTCTTGTTTTCGCTGCTTCGAGCTGCAACGTCTTATCATATTTCGCCAATGAACTTATGGCAATGTGGAGGTTGGCTAATCCGCTCATCATCCTATCAAATACTGTGTGCTGCGAGTGCAAAAGATCCCTAATACGATATGGGATGAGGGCCCACGTTTGACGAGTAACGTTGGACTTTTGAAACTCAACGAGATGGAGCGGTTTGATAAGTTTATAAAAGGACGGTTTGAGCTTCTGGATGCAGACGATCAGAAGTTCATTTTGAGCGAAAAGTGCTTTTGACACTGAAAATAATTAACCCAGTGATTCCCTGGTGTTGTCGTCAAGTAGAAATCTGACTCAGAGAACAGTTTCCAATGTGTTGTAAACACGAAGACATATGACATGCCACCGAAGGAACTAAGAGCCCGATACAACCGGAACTGTGCATAAATTACTCTTACTAGAGGAGCCTATGTTATTGCATCAAGATTCACGATCTTAAAATCCAAGAAACACTGATATATCCTTCGCTTTAAACTCATAACACGAGCTTTTTACATGAAGACTTTGTCATGTTTTGTCAGAATACTATGTTATTTTATCAGTAACTTGAGGCAGTTTAATAAGTGGAGAGAACCCTTCGCCTATGTTTTTTTTTTGTAAATAGCTATCTAACTCAGTTTGAGCTCGTTTTGTAGGCAAAGCGTAATACACATCGACTGAGAATTGATTAATACTTCTTTCAGAATAAATGTTACCTGATGACTAATATTTGTAATAAAAATATTGAATGAATAGGATTTGATTACTTTTGGTTTTGTCTGTTTCTAGGAAGTGAAGTTCAAGCAGTCTAAGTGTTTTTTCCCTCTCGTAAAACCACATTGAATGATCGACTCTCATGCTTGTTTTGTGTGTTTATATTCTTAAAGTGATTGAACCAACAACGAATTCATGTCCGCTGGCATTCCACTGTTTTCTGCCGGCTGTAATCATCTTCCCTAGACCATGCGTGAGAATCCGCGTCCACTCGCGTCCTCTGCCATCCATCATCAGCGTTAATCCATGATATATTCGACATTTACTAACGAACAGGAAAACTTTTTTTCCAACATCGATGCCTACTCAGTCGTTCTTTAATATGTTTTCATATTTGACTTTCCCGCCAAAATAGTGCCCAAAACAACTAACATATGGCCGATAGACGTTGTCTGAGTGCTTTTATACTTTTGCAAAAAGAAAGGACGAGGCCTGGCTAAAAAACTGCTTGTAATAATAAAACATTGGGTATTCTCTGCGAGTACAGCTGAATTGGATATGCGCGCGCCGGCTCCCAGTGACTTCCACAAAAATTCCGGCTTTTGCTTCATATATTTTTAGAATGAACAAGAGGTGGATGCCGATTTGGACTTTTTTGTTCTGCTTTAATGAGTCCCTAGATTATGACAGACGCCGTGGGAGGTACTTTTTCTGTTTAAACATTAATGACTCCCTCTCATCTAGAACGTGTTTTTTTTGACATAATTTTTGTACTATCTTAATATTTCCTTTCTAGACACAGGGAACGCCATCAACGCATAAACCAATGCCCCTGAAGCAAAATTTAGACGAACTCGAATTCACTGACATCGAAGGAGTACATGATTGCGAATGACTGGTGAGCAGTTGAATCACAGAAGCCGCAAGCTGTGTTTTTTGTGTGCAGAATACGTAAAAATATAGTTTTTTTTCCTGTAAATACTGTAGTAAAAGACTTTGAAAACTGTGTATGTCCTTTGTGGTCTTTATTTACTATACCTGTAGAAAAAAAAAAAAAAAAAGAAAAAAAAAAAAGTTCTAGCGGAAAATTCCAGCATTTTTTAATGTTCTCCCCTGGTGAGTGAAGCAGTTTGTAAGCTGCCCGGGAACTTAAATATTAACACTGATTGTTTTTATTGTCATTTGAAAAGAGCACAACACAGTTAGCAATACTATTCATCTGAGAGCAACAGCAGAGTAATTATAACGGCGTATTTTTTCCGGGTAAGAACAGTTACGTGATGTATAGCTTATAGACTTCCAACTGCGTATGTTTGTGATTCAATCAGTCCTATGATTCCATTGATTTCTACAAGCTCAGCAACTTGTCCGATTGTGTATAATAATATTTATTTAATTGTTGTTTAATCGTGGCATGGGTCTATGTACTGATGCAATATAGTGAATAACTCGCGCAGAAAGGAACAGGCAAAACATGGTGGTAAAAAAGGCTAGTAAACCTATTGTTTGGAAAATAAATACGTTTGTTTTTGTACCATTTGTGGTAGTAAATACTGATGCGCAAATGTGTTGTGCTAGTAACTAAATATTGAGAGCTATTCAGCATTTATAAAACACAATGCGATCAATTTTTGCAGTATTTTTAATCGATAAAAATCAATAATACAAACCAAATACTTTACAGAAGTCATAAACAGAAAACAAGTCAAGTATATTGTAGTGTTTTTTGACGTATGTTTTTATGAAACATATAAATATTTAAACTTGGCCCAAAAACAGGCACAGTTCAGATGATTTGCCCGAGCGCTTGTGGGATAGCCTTCGTTGCGAAGTAAAAGTCGCGACTGGCTTTCACGAAAAGTGGCACCACTACTTGCGCCTCTTGCCCGCAACTCGGGCCACGATGCTTCAAAATTTGCAAAATTAAGTTTGGACTCAGGCGTACGCTTGAAGTTAGGACGAATGATTACTCTATAAAAGTGTTTCGAGAATACGGTAAAGTTTTTAGTCATTCGAAGAAAAAATTGAATTTTCACATCAACAATGACCCAAATTTAGGACAAAAACGTATTTGTCACGTGACTGGAGTTTGCATACTTGTTTTTCAACTATATCACATGTACTGTCGGGACGCGCTCAGGGATCCACCAACATCATCAATTTTTATGCACATGAACCCGAACTAATACGTATTGGCGACGCGCGCTTACCACAGGAAAACCCATAAAAGGGACGCAAATATCTTTATTTCATATTTAGTTAGCTTCAAAAGGAATAAGTTGGTCTGCCTGTGTACACCGGTATCGCCTTATGTTTTAGTTTTTGTTTGGTCACTATTTTGGCGGGAAGTCAAAAATATGAAAAAATATTAAGAACAATGAACGAGGTTCATCGATGTTTTTAAAACATATTCCTGTCAGTGTGAGTAAATGTCGAAATATCATGATTAACGCTGTATTGATGGTAATTGAAAGAGGACGCGAAGTGGACGGGAATTTCCTCACGCATTGGAGAGTAGATGCAGCGACTGAAACGTGAATGCAGGCGAATTATTCGTTTTGTGTTAATCACTTAGATAAAACACATCTAAACCAAAGATGAAGCTATAGATCGATCATTAATCCAATGTCTTTGTTTTTACGAGGGGTAAAAAACGACTTTAGCTGCTTTGAACTTTCATTTCAGAAGCAAGATCAAAAACACAAAGAAATCACTCATTCCAGATTAAGAACGCTCCAGGGCTGAAATTTAGCCAAAATCAAACATCCGATAATATAGAATCTTGCAGTTTTTCAGCCTGACAATGAATAGGTTCCTATGTTAAGAATGACTAAAGCACTCAGACACACAGGTACAAGTCCCAGTGCTGAATATGCGAGAAATATTGTTATTTACTATCAGTTTGGTTTGTTAATGTTTATGTTTAATATTAGACCTTTCAGGTCAGTAGTTCACTAATTAAAATCAAATTGTAAGGAAATACACCATACTGTATCAGGAACAATATTGTTTTTTTTGCCCTGTAATAAGAACCTGTTATGAACTATTCACCGATTTTCTCAACTGGGACACCCAATATATAAGAACCTGTTTCCAGCCTGACTTGGAAAAAATAGGGTTCTTTTATGCATGATTTTTTTTACTGTATTCTGAACAATAGCGAAGCTGCGGTAATTACCAAAATAGATTTTAATTTTTATTCGAACTCGACTCAGACAACTTTTCTCAAGGACTTAAGGCTGGGTTCAAAGGCAACTTGGAAATCACATTTTTCCTTGTAATAACTCGCCTGCTCTAATTTTACTTAGGCCACTCATATTTAGTGCCATAAGGTATATACAAATTTTTAGACAATTTTGGAATCTAACCAATTTTGTGACGTCCATGTGGTCACGTGACCTTAGGGAGGATTAAATATAGTTTTTTTCTAATGCGGTCGCGAAATTCATTCCACATGGAAATACCTTTTACGTAATAGACGTTAGAGTATAACCAGTTAAACAAGATAGCTTTTGTAGAAAACCTGCGAAATTATATATAGTTTTAAGAAAATACTACAGAATATAATCTTATTGTTAAATGGTCACGTGACCTCTTTTTCTCGAAATATTCTCCTTTGCAAAAGCGGAAGACAGGTTTTCTTAAAGTCGAGGGTTAGATAGATGGTCAATTAAACGTGATTAATACACAACCTATTTGCTTTCACTTGCCTCTAAACTGGCGACCGCATTTATATTTTGTTTTCAAAATTATTTGGTCACTGGTTACCGACGTGATACGCTGTTTTTGGATTTCATTCACTTAAATGATAGAGGATAATAAAACTCATCAAGCTTGTGGCCAAGTTTTTGTGATGTTTAGTCCAAATGATTATTACATCTAATAAATTTTTCGTTTTTTTTTCCTGGCTTTAAGGCTTGAACGCAGGCCTTAAAGTACCTTGAGTTTGGTTCGGATTCGTGAAGATGAGTGAGGATGTGGCATAGAAGTTTTTAGAGTTTGTTTTCGCTTAAAATAGCAGGAAATTATAGCTTATTTTTTAGATTAAGATTTTGAGAACTGGTTTAGTAACCAGGCGGGCACTGTGTTTTAGGACTAGTGTAAAAGCGACTCCTATATATCCGCGAAAACTCTAGCATAAATCGCCCTACAACAGGCGATATGATAAGTGGAAACGCGTCAAGACGCTGAAAGAGTCCATGAAAAGAAAATATTAGCTGTGTCCTAAAATGGCCAGCATCCGTGCCCACGTTCTTGCCAAAATAATGAAATGGAAATTTCTCTGTCTCTTTTCTGGTCGATCAAGAATCATGCAGTAGATATTAGAAATACAGAAACTGGACAAAAGTCTCAGAATACTAAATGGCGTCTCGTCCCAAAAAATGCTCCATACTTGTTTTCCAAATCCACTCTCTTTTCAACAAATCAAACTGGAGTTCTATTTTGTTTTTTTGATGTGTTTAAGCGTTTCTGATGAGCTCGCATGGCCCCATTTTGTGGATTTTGATTCGCAAAGATGACGAAGATTTTCTGTTTTCGTGTCATGAAAATATGCTGGTGCTTCAACATACTTAAATTCCGTCCAGCACTCAAATTATATCATAGATTCAAAGAATCCACCATAAAAATACACTCACGTTTTTTCACAACAAATGAACTCGTTACTCGGCGTGTACTGCCCTGTGGCAGACTGCCGAGTCTATAAAAAA